>CM024763.1:68695627-69000268 GCA_014218235.1 Colocasia esculenta | reverse complement strand
ATGGGAAGGTGTGGGATGGACTTTATATTTGGACTCCCAAATCTAGAGGTGATTCGATGGTATCTGGGTTATAGTCGACCGCTTACTAAGTCAGCTCACTTCTTGCTAGTGAAGAATACGTGGTCAGTTATGTTCTGGTTGCATTGTATGTGAAGGAAATACTCAGATTACATGGAGTACTGTTGTCTATCTGTCTGATAGAGACCCTTGGTTTACATCCCACTTTTGGAAAGGACTGCATTACTCATTGGGATCTAAACTAAACTTTAGCACGGCTTTCCATCCACAGACAGATGGTCAGACAGAGAGAATGAACTAAGTGATTGAAGAAATGCTTAGAGCATGTGTCCTAGATTTTGGAGGTAGCTGGCATGAACACTCACCTCTCGTGGAGTTCACCTACAATAATAGCTATCATGCTAGCATTCAAATGGCACCATTTGAAGCACTCTATGGCAGGAGTTGGCGATCTCCAATATGCTCGTATGAAGTTGGCAAAAAACAAATGCTAGGACCAAAGATGATAAGGGAAACCATAGAGAAGGTAAAGCTTATTAAATAAAGAATGGCCGTGGCGCAGCAAAGACAAAAGGCATATGCAGATAATAGAAGAAGAGACCTGGAGTTTCAGGTTGGGGAGCATGTATTCTTAAAAGTGTCTCTAGGCCGTGGGATCAGGCATTTTGGCATTAAAGGCAAGTTGTCACAAAGGTTTTTTGCGCCTTTCGAAATCCTTGAAAGAGTCGGCGAGGTGGAATATCGTCTCGCTTTACCACCACAAATGGATGGAATACACAGTGTGTTCCACATATCCATGTTGAAAAAGTATGTACGAGATCCGTGGCATGTCATAGAATTTGAACTCTTGGAATTCAACAAAGACGAACCTATCAAGAGAAGCCGTAAGATCGTGGACCGGAACTGCGCCAACTAAGGAAGAAGGTCATCCCACTAGTAAGGGTTAGATGGAATCACGCATAGATGAAGACGACACTGGGAAACCGAGGAAGCAATGCGCAAAAGATACCTGGAGCTATTCACAAGTAAGTAGACCTCACTTGTACAATAACTTTCTATACATGAATTTGGGGACCAAATCTCTTAGTGGGGGAGGGTGTAGCACCCCGGAATTTTAACTAATAAAAATTCAATAAATGGAAACAAATAATTTCCATAATATAAATTTTAAAACATACGAATCATTATCGTATGTGCTAAAACCATCGGAAAAATCCATAAAAATTATAAATCAACCTCAAACATTATTACTAAATGTTCTACAAAGAAATTTGTGCCAAAAAAAATCGGATTAGCCAAGTGTAAAGTGTTTTGCAACTTATTATCGTAATTCATGAATAAGTCGAAAAATCATTATCACTCATACTTGGATGAGTCATAAAATTAAATAAAAATCATAAACAGACTTCAAATAATATCTTCTAATGACCTATCAAGAAATTTGAGTCAATAAAAATTATTTGGGCTAGGTTTAAGAGTTATTGTGACTGATTATCCAAAATAGGAAACAAGTCGGAAAATCGTTAACGCAGAAATACGACGCAATCATAAATTAAATAAAAATGTTGGAAAGACTTCTAACATTATATATTAGTGACCCAGTATCATAATTGGGCCAATGGACCACATATGGCCCAAAAATCAAATGAAGCAAGAAAATGCATAGAAATTCGCAACTTTAATTAAGCTGAAATTAGAAAGAGGTAATTAGAGTTGAATGGGAAGAGATCTTGCATTCTTGGGAACCCATTTGTGCTTAACTATGGTGGGAGGTTTCTTAAAGCCTCACACACTCAAATGGATGAAGAAATCCTCAAATAGGAAACTAGTAGTCAAAACTGCAACCTAGTTTCCTTGTCACAATGGGACTCCTAAACACCATGGATGCTTAAATACTCTTCACCAAACCCTTGGAGATGAGTTTACATCTTGTTGGTCCGTGTGGAGGATTCTCTGTGGCTGGGGAGCAGGAGATCGCCCACACCAAGCCGTTCTTCTTCCCTTCTCGTCTGCTGCAACCTGCATAACCATCCACTAGATGTCGATCAAAGGTAAGCCAAACCTAAACCAAACTTTGCAAGGCTTATACCCTATAAATAGGGTCAAGTCTACGTTCTAACCCAAGTGGAATGCCCAAATTCCATGCAGTATACACGGAGTATTAAGCGTTCTTCAGACAACAGTCTGAACACGGGTTTTCTAGAAAAATGAGACTTCATCAACGCCAAAGCTTGGCGTTCTTGGGCAAAATCTTAACATATCCTATACAAATCTGTAGAGCATGAAGTAACATTCGTTTCCCACTGGTTTCATCAAATTTCAATGAGTATATTTTGAATTATAAGCATTTTTCCAAAGTCGCGCACTATTAGGGCTTTTCCTATTCTTTATATGTTGCATGTGATTCAAGACCGAATTAGAGCAAATCCACAACATAAAAGTTTTTTCACGAGTTGTCCTCGTCATGTCTTGTGTTGAACGTTTTGTCTAAATATCAATAGTTAGAGAGTTATAAGCATGGTAAGAGGGCACTGCGTGATACTACATTTTCAGGTTGCACTTGGTTTTACGTTTGTGTTTGACTTGATTAAAGCCTGTCGAAACCATCAGTGTTTTCTAATTCTGATTTACTGGAAGCACCCTTGCATGTCTAGGTTGGTTTAAAACTAGTTTCGTGATTTTTCATGCACTGTCCTTTCTCTGCCGGATTCAGGCGCAGACCCTGTGAATGCGACGGCCCGATAGGCCGCGTTCTGAGGTGTTGTCGCGACAGCAAACCCATCACGTTCTGAACGTGACGAGCACCCCGTCGCTATCTCTCTACCTGTTATGACTGCCTTGTCATGTTCATCACATCCCCTTGTCGTGTTCTATCTCGACCCCATCGTGACCCTTACTGGGGCCCGACGCGACCTCAGGATTTTACATGAAACCCCACTTACTTTCTTGCAAATCTAACTGCTATACCCGAGGTCTGATTGATATTATATTTAATGTGTAAATTGCATGTCTTGGGTCTAATCATTGCATGGTGTTATTTAATGGCTTAAAAGTGATTAACCAATTTAAAAGCTTTAATTACATGAATGCTATTCTAAGTGCTCCTTAAATGTTATGATCCATTCATGTTACTATGATTTAATCTTCTTACTGTTCTCCATGTTTAAATGATAATTGTTATTATAAATATTGCAAACCATGATTAGTTAAAGTGCATAGTTTTATTCCATGTTATATTGTTAAGTGCTTCCCACGAATTTGTGACCGATGGTTTGTGAATTGAGACACGCGTACATCACTACACACTTACACTTCTAGGCAGCCCTTTCTTGGGAATTTGGAAGCTCTCTTTCGGTCATTCCGAATCGGTAGACTAGCAACCTATTCTCCAAGGCCTCCGTAAATCTCCTCTGACCATGGATTCCCACATGGCCGATGAGTTGTTTGTACCATTGAAGTTCCCTAAAGATAGCGTGCACTTCCTCTCTCATCTTGTTCTCGTGAGTGTGATTTACAATCTAGACTAAAGCCATTAATGTTAAGATTGAATTAAAGTATAAATCGTGCCATTATGCTGCCAAGTTTATCTCTCTCACCATTGTTCTCATGAAATCATCTTCAATTTGCTTATTACTTGTTCTCATCATCATCATGAACATGACATTACACATGCTTACATTTGAAACTCTCATTGGCCATTATTAATGACTGTGGGTATCTACACTTAAATTTTAAGTGAGATGCTGACCGGGCACGACGAGTGTCCAAGGGCTCCAGTATAGCCCCAATGACGGAGAGTCATAAATATATTGTTAGCATGGGTATAATGATTGCTGGCGTGCATCTGCGCTGGGAGTCGTGCGTGCGTGTTAAATGATAGATACAATAACCACATAGACGTGTCCTGGTGTACATTCTTGATGGATTTTTCTTGGTGTAAATTAGTGTCTACATGCCTAATTAGTGTTACATGATCGTGCTCGTGCGTGCTTGCTTGCTTGTGTGATATGGCCATCCTGCATTTATTGCAAATAGTGATATCTTGCATTCTTGACATCATGTGAAATCTTGCGTGCTTGTACAAAGTGATTGTTGCTAGTTCTATCTTGTCATCTTGTTCTAAAATCTTGTTCTATCATGATCACTATATCTAGCTTGTTTATGTATCATGTTTTAACGAGTTTTATTCGTACATACATATAATGACAACCATCGTGCTTACCTAGTTCTAAACTGTTAATCACTTATATCATTGCCCGCACATTGAGATATAAATCCTACTGGGCTAGTTTGCTCATTCCCTACTTTACCCAATCTAGGTGACTATGATGTCCAAGAGGAGGAGCATGTGGAGGATGGGAATGTGTCCGAGTGAAGAGCATTCCAACTATGAGTCTAGTTATCGTTGTTTGCTTTGTGTGTTAGATTCATGTAGTAGGAAGTGAGGGATAAATGTACTTTTTCTTTTTATTGAGTCTTGGTCCTGTAATAATTCCATTTGGAATACAATGAGTTGAGATTTGAATACAAGATTAGTTGAGTTCAATATTTGAGCCCTATGATGATGTATGTTGTTGTACATTTAGTGCGTGTTAGCTAGAGGAGTATTGCTGACAGTTCACGTCTCAGGATATCGACTCGAATTATTTCTGCACTATTATTATCCGCTACGTAATTCTCGGGACATGACACAATAGCTGAAGCTCACCTGTCGATAGATAAAGATGTCCTGTCGACGGAGGAGAATCGCCTGTCGACAGCCCAGTGTTCCAGGAACTTTCAAAGGTTCGGGAAACCGAAATATGTAGTAGCTGTCGACAGCAACAAATCGCCTGTCGACAACCGATTTTTTAGAAAGATTCGATGGTCAGGATATGATTTATATTTGGTGATCCCTTTAGCACGACTCTCTATCTTTGGACACCCATATATAAAGGTCATATGGAGCTATTTCGCAGTAAGAAGCCACCATACCAAAACCCTAGCAAAAACCCAAGAGAAAGGTTTCTCTCTGCTGCTCTGCTTCAACTCTCCGTCCAGAGCAAGGAAGATCCATCTCACGAGTGGAGTTGAAGTTGATTCGTCCACGGTTCAAGCTTCTCCATCACCTTATAATCATCAAAACAAAGCTTGGAGTTCCTATGGATGACCATCACGAAGAGTTCATCTCTGGATTTGTTCTACAACTCAGAACTCTTCTTTCTTTCACTACTCTTTCATATATTTGTGTGTGTGTGTGTACTGATTGGAGATCAGTACGTGGCATTTGTGGAAGAGTGCGTGCCTTGTGATCTGTGCAAGGGTTATGTACATATTAGAGTGTGTGGTGTGTTGATCAGATCAAGGCTAGAGGATCTGATCTAGCGTGTGTGTGTCTTGTACTCAGTTCTTGAGTAGTGTGTGCCTCACAGTGTGAGGGGTGGATGTAGGAGTCACTGGGTGTGATCTCCGAACCACCTAAAAATCCCTTGTGCACTATGGTTTGATTTGTGGTTTGATCTATATTGCGCTAGATGCATGAATAGAGATTTCGTCTACACACTAACTGTTAATTTGTTCACACACATTACATCAGATCAGAGGGGTTTTGATTGAGTAGATCTCTTAATACGAAGTAATTTTTTAAATTGCTTAAATTTCTGCTGCAAATCTATTTAACCCCCCCCCCCCCCTCTAGCTTTGATGTTGTCGTTTGTCCGATCCTAACAATTGGTATCCGAGAGGGTTTTCTGTTCATCGGCTGTGATTTGGCAGATCTATTTTTGTGTGCTTAATCACTCATCTGATCTGATTGCTTGTGATTAATCTTTTGGAACATCATTTGATCTATTTGAACTGATTGATTACTTGTTGACCTGACTCAATATTCTATTGACTGGTCTAATCATCTGAAGCATACTCAGAAATATGGATAAGTTCTTAAATATCATAAATAGACATATGATAATTGAGTTTGATGAGAAGGTTGATAAAATGCAGGTCTCCTCTATGAAAACAAGCAAGTCTGGAAAGGAAACAGAAGAAAATGCTACATGGCTCATGGCAGCTCAAAAGGCTCTTTCCGTTCAGACAAATCTGAAGAATCATATATGTCAGAGAAGTCAAGAAACTCTCAATGGTCAGGTAAATCCAATTCAGACCCATTTGATGTATCAATATCTAACTCTGATTCAGAGGATGATATATCCTATGATGAATTGAAAGAATGCTATGAGCACTTGTCCAATCAATTTAAGAAGGTAAAATCTCAAAACAAGAAGCTAAAAGAAAAATTAGACAAGAATGAAATGTGAATTGATAATGCTCAAGCATTCTATGAAGAAAATGAAAAATTGAAAATGGAGAATGAAAAATTGGATAATGAAGTCAGAAACTATGAAAACAGCTTTCTAAATTGAAAGAAGATCATGATCAAGTTGGATCTGAAATTTTTGATTTTAAAATAAAAATGAAAAATTGATTGATCATAATGAGATTCTAAAACTTGATAATGATCAATTAAACAAATAAATCTCCAACATGGCTCATGATCATCAAATAAAAGAAAATTGCAACAATTGGTTGAGGAAAATAATCATCTGAAAAAGAAGATTGGGGTTTGTATCATGACAGACCATTAAATGATGAATGGAACAATTCTAAGAAGAAATTTGTTGACTTGGAAAATCAAGTTGTTCAAAGTGAAATTGACATGAACAAAATAAAAATGGTCTGTATGTCATGACAAACCAACTTCAAACTTCTAAAAAAAATTGATGCATTGAAGGCTGAAAAAGAAAAATTAACAATGAAATTGAAGTGGTTATTAAACAAAATCAAGATTCTGAAAGAAGATTTCTAAATTGAACAAAATCATTTACTGGTTAAAATCTACTAAGTTCATGTTCAGAAAAATGTTCAAAAACAAAATGATAAATTGAAAAAAAATGTTGCAAATAGGAAGAATCATGTTTCAACTGAAAACCAGAAAAAGAAAATGAAAAAGAAAAGAGGACATTACAAAGTCTCCACATCTCCTCCAGCAGCCAAAAAGCTTTAGGGCATTCTCCAATTCCACACCATGCCAAGAGATACCAAAGGGTGCCACCTCCACCCTTTCAACCCAAGGGTAATCAAAGGCACTCTAAAGGATATCAGAGATTCCAACAAATGCATTCATACTATGGTAAGCTACAGGTAAATGCTAAACCCATTTGCTTAAATGCAATAGACCTGGTTATCTTGCTAAATTCTGCTAGAATAAAAATCAACACTCTCATAAATATGCTAAAACAATTCAGTACTTTACATGTCACAAACATGGTCATATCTCTAGGGACTGTTGGCATATAAAAGATCATCTTGTGCATCTTCCCAAGCCCCATGATCATACACATTCCCATGTACTTGGAAATAAAACTCATGCTCATACTGAAAATTCTCAGAAGTCCCATGTAACTATGAACATGATTGTTGGACAAAAGAAATATTATGTTCTTCATGCTAAAGATCCTAAAACCAAAAAATCTCATGAAAACATAGATGTATTGAACCAGACTAAAGAAAAATGTGGAACTAATGCTGCTCATTATTCCATTAATGAAAGAAATACATTTATTCCAAAAATAAAATCACTTGGGATTTTGAAATCATTGTTGAATACTAATATTAAAGTCATTGCAGGACCCAAGCAAGTGTGGGTCCCAAAACCAGCTTGATCAACAAGTTGAGATGTCTTGCAGACATACAGTAGAAATTGATTCATGACATTGGCTATACAAGGCAAGAAATGATTGGAGAACACAGGTAAAAAAAAAATTTGAGACTGTGATTGAAGGCTGTTCAGGTAAAATCTACTTATCACTTCAGATTTGAATTGCTGGAATTGAAATGGATTTTTAATTCTATCTAGGTAATAAAAAATGTGTTTTTGATGCTATCCCCAAATGACAATGCCTCTTAACAATTGGAATCATGTTTGTATTATCATGCTTGCTTGACTATGTCCATGATTCTATGTGCATAAAAATGTGTGAATTGTCTAAATGTTCATTTTAATACCATGCGCACATTATGGGATTTTTTTTTTGATTGAGTTGTTTGAGAGACATTCTTTCACATCAATTTTGACATATGCATCTCTTTTAAAAAATGAATTTTAGTGTTTTCATGATTATGGATGTCTCTTTTGTGTGTAACTGTTTGTGATGAATGTGTAAATCATGATTGAATTGCTTGAATGTTGAGTCATCACATGCACATACTATGGAGGAGTAGGACAAGGTAGGTTGAGTGAAATGTTTGAGAGAAAGTCTTCATCTCATTGTTTAATTATCTCTCAAAATCCTGGTCTTCGTGTCACTCCATTCAAAGCCACAAAACTGAGTTTTCAAGTACCTCTCGACAACCCCTTCTTCAGCTGTCGACAGATGACCTCTTCCAGAACACCAGTCCTTCTGGATCTCAGTAGCTATCGATAGCCACATTCTTGCTGTCGACAGATGCCCTTCATGTGTGAAATACTCAACATTCATCAACATTTCATCATGAGTATGTTCATTATTTTTGTGCAAGGAGAGATTAGGGACTTACTATTCATTGCAACCTTTCATACTCACATAGTATTTAAGACATTA
Source organism: Colocasia esculenta (assembly GCA_014218235.1). Lineage (NCBI taxonomy): Eukaryota > Viridiplantae > Streptophyta > Magnoliopsida > Alismatales > Araceae > Colocasia > Colocasia esculenta. Next base: position 68,991,635 of record CM024763.1, on the reverse strand, counting down.
CCTTAATTACAATGATTTTGATATAATATTTTGTGCTTGAGTCTAGGTTGTGTCATCTAGAAAATATTGAATGAATCTAATGGCTTTAACCTAACTCACTTGAATAACTCCCTTGTGGTTGATCATGTTTCTAAAATGGATTGATAAGTAAGAAGGTTATTGAACTTAATTTTTACATTGGCCTTTGACCTTAAATAACCTTTGACCATGATTTTCAAATTAAAAAAATAAGCGAGAAAAGCTACCTATTTCTAAACTCAAAAGTTCAAACGAAAATTATATGAAATGGGATAAAGGCAGAGCAATGATGAGCATCACTGAGTAACCGGTGACATCGACATCACAAATGTCTATCTTTGCGTTAAAAAGTCCTTTCATTAACTCTGTACAATGGTATGATGGTCACTAACACTGAGTAACTGGGGGTACGGGCGTCCCAAATGTCTACCTTCACGTCAAAAGGTGACAATGAACCTAATTATCACTTTTCCCACTTTAACTTGATAAAAGAAATTGTTCAATGCTAGAAATAGAGTGAAGCCTCCATGATTTGAAAACAAGGGCAATGGGTTGTCTATTGTCAATTGTTCATGTAGACATTACTTTCATGTACCAACTGAACATCGCCCACTAAGAAATATGTTTTTCTACAACGGTTTTATTCAAAGGGGTTATCTTATTTTCATATGTTTTTGAACGATGTATTCTAAATGCTATAACTTGAGATTCTCGGAGTATGATCTCTTAACCATTGTAGAATTTTTTTGTGTCTTAATACAAGTTTTATGACACTTTGTAGTGGGTATCAACCTATTCTCAACCTTGCAATCCCATTTGAACACTCATTCGCCACTCAAATCTTTCACAATTCAATTTTACGGTCAAGTAGTTCTTTGCTTCATTCTTACCCACGTGTGCACTCACTATCTTTTTTAATGTTTTCAAAAGAGGGAGAAACATCAATTATATCAATTGATATTTTTGTCATCATCAAAAATGGGGAGAATGTTGGGTTACAATGTGTATGGTGACATGTGCTTAAATATTTTTGATGATGAGTGACATAATTGATGTTGTCTTAATGTTGGAAACATGATAAATATGACAAAGACATGAATGAAATGATCAAGTGAGCAAATGCTTTGATGAACACCTATGTATTCATTGTATCTCACTTAGAATGTCTTTTAATGTAGGTGTGAATGCATACAAGAGAAGCATCAAGATACAAGTGCAAAAGAGCCAGAAAAACACTTCATGTGGTAATGTGTCGACAGCCAGGAAGTTCCCTATCGACAGATACACTCATCCAGAACAAACAAGCTACTGGAAGCTCAAATGGAGCAGTAGCTGTCAACAACTGAAGCTCACCTGTCGACAGATACAGATGTCCTGTCGATAGAGGAGAATCACCTGCCGATAGCCCAGTATTCTAGGAACTTTCAAAGGTTCTGGAAACCAGAAATATGTAGTAGCTGTCGACAGTAGAAAATCGCTTGTCGACAACCGAAGTTTTAGAAAGATTCGATGGTCAGGATATGATCTATATTTGGGTGATCCCTTTAAGCACGACTCTCCATGTTTGGACACCCATATATAAAGGTCATATGGAGATATTTTCATAGCAAGAAGCCACCATACCAAAACCTTAGCAAAAACCCAAGAGAAAGGTTTCTCTCTGCTACTATGTTTCAACTCTCCGTCCAGAGCTAGGAAGATCCATCTCATGAGTTGAGTTGAAGTTGATTCGTCCATGGTTCAAGCTTCACCATCATCTGATAATCATCAAGACAGGGCTTGGAGTTCCTCTGGACGACCATCATGAAGAATTCGTCGCTAGATTTGTTCTACAACTCAGAACTCTTCTTTCTTTCACTACTCTTTCATATATCTGTGTGTGTGTACTTATTGGAGATCAGTACGTGGCATTTGCGGAAGAGTGTGTGCCTTGTGATCTGTACAAGGGTTGTGTACAGATTAGAGTATGTGGTGTGTTGATCAGATCAAGGCTAGAGAATCTAATCTATTGTGGACTTGATCTAGCGTGTGTGTGTGTGGTTGAGCCGTTGTGCTCATGTGTGTGTGTTGTACTCAATTCTTGCGTAGTGTGTGCCTCACAGTGTGAGGGGTGGATGTAGGATTCACTAGGTTTGATCTCCGAACACCTAAAAATCCCTTGTGCACTGTGGTTCGATTTGTGGTTTGATCTGTATTGCGCTAGATGCATGCATAGGGATTTCGTCTACACACTAACTGTTAATTTGTTCACACACATTACATCAGATCAGAGGGGATTTGATTGAGTAGATCTCTTAATACGAAGTAATTTTTTTAATTTCTTAAGTTTCCACTGCAAATCTATTCAACCCCCCTTCTAGCTTTTCCGTTACCGTTTGTCTGATCCTAACATAGATCATAGCATTAACTGAACAATTAGAATAGTCTTCACATTGTTACGTATTTATCATGGGTTGCTGGCTTTTAGGTCATTAGACAGACTGTACCATGCACCTTAACAATATATCATGCAAGACTAACATTAAACACTATAAAAACAGGTCTCAGGTCGGCTCTGATATAGCGTCCTACACAATGGACGCAATTAATAATGCAGTATACAGTTGAGAACATAACTAACTGTGAAGGATTAAAATCGCGTTGGCCTACATGGACGCCTTTTAACTTGAATCATGACGGGATACCCCATCGCGTTAATCAATTTCATTAAAATATGAATATAAAAATCGGCGAAAAACATTGAGCGGAAAAATCGGTTAAATCGCGTAGGGTGTTCCCGTCGCGGATCAGACCGGCGTAGAAAACCACGCGGCGTGAAGTTTCACATGGACCATTGACTGGTCAGATGCTGAATCACGTCAGACTTCACGGACGTGGTTTACTGAATCGCGTCGTCTGGTCAGGATGCGATTTAACCTTCAACCTGAAAACGCCGAAAAACGTAGAAAACAGGTGCTCGATCCATGTAACGCTTATAACATCTAATCTAGGGCGTTTGGGACAATAGTGTCAACATGAAACTTGTTGGTAACATGAAATATAAGAGAACTATGGTTTTGGATTCATTCCATATGGCCTCGGGATGTGCAAGAAATCCACACGAACATAAAATGTGATTAACATGCGCGACTTTGGCAAAACGCTTATAACTCAAGATATACTCAATGAAATTCGATGAAACCACTTGGACATGAAAGTAGACTTGATGATCTACACATTGGTATATGATGTATTAAGATTTGGCTAAGGGAAACCTACCTTTTGTGTTGAAGAAGTCACATTTTTCCAGATAACCTGTGTTCAGACCACTTGTAGGAGAACGCTTACTGCACCTGATCTAATGAATGAAAAATAGTCCAACCAGTGGGATTAGGAACTAGACTCGACCCTCTTTCCACAAGTATAAGCCTTGCATGATTTGGTTTAGGTTTGGCTACCTTTGGTCGACTCCAAGATGAGCTTTCTGCACAGGTTGACACAGAATGCAGTAGGGAAAAAGCTCCGAGTTGGGGTAGTTTCCTCCTCCTTTAGGAGCTCAAGTACAGCCTCCCACGACCCCAACTATGTATATTTTCATCCCCTCGGATTTCATAGCATGTATATATGCATCCAGTGTGTTTTAGAAGTCCCATTGTGTGAAGGATAGGCAAGGTGCGGTTTTGACATTCCACTTTCCATATTTTGGTGATTTGTCACCCCAATAGAGTGTGTGAGGCTTTAGGAAACCTCCGACCATGGTTAGCCACGAAATTGGGTTGCCAAGAAAGCCTAATTGCCTTGGGATTCGCCCTAATTACCCCCTTCTATTTTCAGCTTAATTAGGGTTGCGAATTTCTGGTATTTTTCTTGCTCCATTTTGTTCTTGGGGCAAAAGTGATTGATTGGCCCAATTCCGATATTGGGTCATCAATACATGATGTTTGTAGACTCTCCAATATGCTTATTTAATTTATGGTCGGATTATATTTCCGTGTTAACGGTTTTCCGACTTAGTTTCCTAATTTTGATAATCAGTCGCATTGCGACGTACACTTGGTGAATTGGATTGTTAGTTGCATGAATTTCTTCGTGGAACATTTAAGAATGATGTTTGAGGTTGATTTATAATTTTTACGGAATTTTCTGATGTGTTTTCTCCTGTACGATAGTAGTACGTAAGTTTTAAATACCTCGATAATACGACAATTATCTATTTTCCATTTATTTAAAAATTTTAAATCACCGAAATTTCCGGGGTGCTACACCCTACCCCACTGAAGAGAATTTTGTCCCCAAATTCATAGATCATTAATTGGCTCTTGATAATTGTGATCCTTGAGGTCGTTTCAGATTTAATTCCTCTAACTTGTTTCAACATTCTAGCTCATGGATGCTAGTTCATCATCTGCACCTATGGCCACCTGTACTATTCATTTGGTTCCATCCACTGCTGTTTTCTTCCATGGTTGTCTTAATCCTTGTCAATCCATCGGATGAACTATGGTATAGCCACTAGATTATTCTTTTCCAATTTCTCCTTAACCATCTCCCCCACTTAGAAATGTACTAATAAGAAAAGCATCTTAAGATCAGTCTAGGGGTTTAACAATTATACCTCCTTTCGGGAGCTCCGCTTGCATCATTGCATTCACGCATCGTTGACGCTTTACCACTCCTTTGTTCCTTCCAGCTTGGTCCTTTAGCATGGGACAGTTTGGTATACGATGTTCATGACTCCCACATTGCAGGCAAGCTCTTGCCTTCTTCCAGCACTCGTCTGTTCCGTGCCCATGCTTGTCACAAAATTTGCAATTTTCCTTAACTGGTTGTTCTTCCACCTTGATCTTCTTGTTATTATCGATCTCATTACCTCCATTCCTTCTCTTGTTACCGTTGGTCCCTAGGTGTACAGTCCCAGTGGTGTGGGGTACTTCATTACTTAAATAAGTTGACTTTGTTACTACCTTTCCTCTCCAGCCTTCTACCTTAGCCATAGTGTCTTCCACTAGCCAGGCTCTTTAGACCATCTCGGTGTAGGTTTGAATGTTGTGAGGTCCGAGCTTCTCGATGAACATGGGCCTGAGCCCATCCATGAACCAGTTAGCCTTCAATCTTTCCGTTCCCACCAGATGTGGGGCATACACAGCCAAACGTGTGAACTGAGCCTCATACTCAACCACGGACATTCCCTTCTATTTCAGTGCAGCAAAAACTCCGCCGCCTTCTTTTCCTTAACTCTTTTAGAGGAATATTTTACCTGGAATATCTCCAGGAATCCAGCCCACTCCAGTTCAACAACGTTAGGCAGATGGGCCGATGTGGCCTTCCACCATGCTCGGGCATCCTTAGTAAATTGAAAAGTGGCCAGTACCATCCTCTCCCTATTGGTGCATTGCATAACATGGAAGATCCTTGCTATTTCTTCCTACCAGTTCTTTGCTTCGTCCGGATCAGGGGATCGAGAAAATGATAAGGGTTCAAACTTCAGAAATTATAGTGCAAATCACCAGCTCCGTTCCTAGCAGGAGCAGCAGCATAATTTCCAGCCTGAACCACATTCTGTAATGCCTGGGTAAAACCAGCTACAGTTTCTTGCATAGCTTGCCACTGATTGCGACCCATTGCAGTTGAGTGTATGAGTTATGAGGGTTCCTGAGAAAAAGATAGAAACTAATTAATGTGTCTAGATGCATTTTAAGAGTCAATGGGTAGGAGTGTTTTGTTCATTCTAACATATTCCTAGTCTCTACCCATTCTCGCCAGGTACTATATTTAATTTCCATGACCTAGGTTCCATAGGTATCTCTTAATCCTGAGACATATATCCTATTTGGTTTTCCTAGGATCTGATACCACTAAACTATCACGTCCCGGGAATTATGCAGCAAATATTAATTCGGATAATTTGAGTTGATATTCTGAGACATGAACAGTCGGCAAATAAGCCTCTAGCTAGCACGCACTAAGTGTACAACAACACAACATCATAATAGGGCCCAAATATTGAACTCTATGGAAATTGTATTCAAATCTCATATCATTGTATCGTGGTGAACTAATACAACTCTTAAACATTGTATAACAGGACTAAGACTCAATAAAAGGAAAAGTACATTTATTCCTCACTTCCTACTACATGCATCAAACACTCAAAATATGAACTATAGCTAGACACATACTTGGAACGCTCATCACTCGGACGCATTCCCATCCTCGACTTGCTCCTCTTCTTGAATTTCATAATCACCTAGAATGGTTAAAAGTAGGGAATGAGCAAACTAGCCCAGTAGGATTTATATCTCAATGTGTGGCCAATGATATAAGTGATTAGCAATTTAGAACTAGGTAAGCACGATGATTGTGATGATATGCATGTAAGAATAAAACTCAATAAAACATGATACAAGAACAAGCTAGATAGAGTGATCATGATAGAGCAAGATCTAGAGCGATATAACGAGCAAGATATTATCAATAGTGAGTCATGCAACAAGCACGCAAGATATCACTTTAAATTGCAATAATTGCAGGATGGCCATATCACGCAAGCAAGCAAGCACGAGCACGAGCACGATCATGTAACACTAATCAAGCATGAAGACACTAATGTACACCAAGGAAAGATCCACCTTGAAATGCACACTAGGACACGTGTATGTGGTTATTGTATCTAGCATTCAACACACAAGTACTCCCAGTGCAAATGCAACACCACTAATCATTATACCCCATGGTTAACAATATATTTATGACTCTCCGTCATTGGGGCTAGACTGGAGCCCTTGGACACTCTCCGTGCCCGATCAGCATCTCACTATTTTTAAATGTAGATACCCACAGTCATTAATGGCCAATAAGAGTTTCAAGATGTAAGCATGTGTAATGTCATGTTCATGATGATGATGAGAACAGGTAATAAGTATGTGAATATGATTTCATGATACAATAGTCAAGAGATAATTTAGGCATTATAAGGGCGCAATTTATACTTTAGTTCACTCTTTACATTAATGGCTTAAGTCTAGATTTTAAATCACACTCACGAGAACAAGAGAAGAAAGGAAGTGCACGCTATCTCCAGGGAACTTCAATGGTACAACCAACTCGGTCTCAATGAGGGAATCCATGAAGTACAGAGATTTATGGAGGTCTTAGAGAAAAGGTTGCCTATCTGTCGATACGGAATGACCAATAGAGAGCTTCCAATCCCCGAGAAAGGGCTGCCTAGATGTGAAAGTGTGTAGTGATGTACGTATCTCAATCCACATTCCATCGGTTTCAATCTTGCAGAAAACAATTAACATGATGTCATGCGATGAACTATGCATTTATGTAAACATGGTTTGCTATATTTTAAGATAGCAATTAAACCTTTTCAACAAGCTTGAACAATAGATGATTCAGTCACTAGTTTGCAAGAATAGATCATAGCATTAACTGAACAATTAGAATAGTCTTCACATCATTACGTATTTATCATGGGTTGCTGGCTTTTAGGTCATTAGACAGACTGTACCATGCACCTTGATAATATATCATGCAAGACTAACATTAAACACTATAAAAATAGGTCTCTGGTCGGCTCTGAAATAGCGTCCTACACAGTGGACGCATTTAATAATGCAGTATACAGTCGAGAACATGACTAACTGTGAAGGATTAAAATGGCGTCGGCCTTCATGGCTGCCTTTTAACTTCAATCGTGATGGGATACCCTACCGCGTTCATGAATATCATTAAAATATGAATATAAAAATCGGCGGAAAACTTTCAGCGGGAAAATCGGTTAAATCACGTCGGGTGTTCCGGTCGCGGACCAGACCGGCACAGAAAACCACGAGGCGCGAAGTTTCACACATACCGTTGACTTGTCAGATGCTCAATCACATTGGACTTCACGGTCGCGGTTTACTGAATCACATCGTCTGGTCAGGATGTGATTCAACTTTCAACCTGAAAACGCCGAAAAACGTAGAAAGCAGGTGCTCGATCCATGCAACACTTATATTTTCTAATCTAAGGCGTTTGGGACAAAAGTGTCAACATAAACTTGTTGGGAAGATGGAATAGGAGAGAACTATGGTTTTGGAATCATTCAAAATGGCCTCGGGAAGTGCAAGAAATCCACACAAACATAAAACACGATTAACATGCATGACTTTGGAAAACGATTATAACTCGAGATATACTCAATGAAATTCGATGAAACCACTTGAACATGAAAGTAGACTTGATGCTCTACACATTGGTATATGATTTATTAAGATTTTTCCCAAGAAAACCTACCTTTTGTGTTGATGAAGTCACATTTTTTCAGAAAACCCATGTTCAGACCACTTGCAGGAGAACGCTTACCGAACAAGATCTACTGAATGAAAAATAGTAAAACCAATGGGATTAGGAACTAAACTTGACCCTCTATCCAGGGGTATAAGCCTTGCACAATTTGGTTTAGGTTTGGCCTACCTTTGGTCGACTCCAAGATGAGCTTTCTGCACAGGTTGATGCAGAATGCAGCAGCGAAGAAGCTCCGAGTTGGGTGTGTTCCTCCCTCTTTGGGTGCTCAAGAACAGCCTCCCACGACCCCAACATGTATATTTCATCCCCTCAGGTTTCATTGCATCTATTGTGTTTTAGAAGTCCCATTGGATGAAGGAAAGGATAGGTGCGGTTTTGGCATTCCACTTTCCATATTTTGGTGATTTCTCACCCCAATAGAGTGTGTGAGGCTTTAGTAAACCTCCCACCATGGTTAGCCACGAAATTGGGCTGCCAAGAAAGCCTAATTGCCTTGGGATTTTCCCTAATTACCCCCTTCTATTTTAAGCTTAATTAGGGTTGCGAATTTCTTGTATTTTTCTTGCTCCATTTTGTTCCTAGGCGAAAAGTTATCCATTGGCCCAATTCTAATATTAGGTCATCAATACATGATGTTGGAATACTCTCCAACATGCTTATTTAATTTATGGTCGGGTTATATTTCCGTGTTAATGATTTCCGACTTAGTTTCCTAATTTGGATAATCGATCGCATTGTGACATACACTTGGTCAATCGGATTTTTAGTTGCACGAATTTCATCGTGGAACATTTAAGAATGATGTTTGGGGTTGATTTATAATTTTTACGGATTTTTCTGATGTGTTTTCTCACGTACGATATTGGTACGTATGTTTTAAATACTTCGATAATACGACAATTATCTATTTTCTATTTATTTAAAAATTTTAAATTACTGAATTTTTGAGGTGCTACATATTCGATCAACATCCGCAATTAGTTCTTCAATTCTTCAGATCTGGAACTTCTGTAGACTTCAGATGAAACTTCTCTCTGGCCACTATTTTCTTCTTCTAGGGAATTGGGTATTGATTTGTTCGGTCTCAGTAGTACGAGGATGATGGGCATTTATAGTCCTATGTGTCCACATGGTACCCTGGAGTGCGCAGGCACAGAATTCCCACTCAATTCACTTGATCCATAAGCTGACACGTGTTCAGGATATTTCAGGATCTGATCCGTCAACCGAAGTGTGTCGACACAATGGTATTATGTGTCGACACAGGTAGCCTGACTTACTTTGACATCTTTGTTGTGTATGGAATGAATATCTAAATGGGGGGTGAATAGATATTGACCAATTTAAAAATTAAAATCTCGAGATTAGGATCAGATCAGATGAAACAATCTAAATAGTGCACATCAAACCACACAAATGCAAGCGATATTTTTAAGGTTGTTCAGCTCTAGTGTGGAGACCTACGTCCACGCCTCACTAAACCAAGTGAGGCTTCACTATCAACTCAAATGTGTGAGACACTCACACAACCGCTGATTCATAGCTTCTTACAGACTACTGATTCACAACTTCAAGATTGTTCCAAATCTCACAATTCTTACACACACAGTGTAGGATCAAACCGTCTACTTCAACTAGAGCAAACATCCAAACAAATTGGTGTAGAGAAGATATCAGAAAAATCAAACTACATAGAGGTCTGAAGAAGTGCATATATAAGCAAACACTCTGCGCTGGAGTTGGATCTAGTCAGATGACTTCTTGAACTCCCAATTGCATCTTCTTCAAGCTTGAGCTCATCGAATTCCTCTTCTGGTCACATCACAAGGATCAATTGCCTCTGAATTTGAGATGAAATCGAATGCTCTGCTTCAATTGATGAATAACAGGTCTTCATACTGGAAGAAGATATGATCCAACATCCTCTCTACTTGATCAGTTGACTACTCTAAAGTCTTTTTTTTTTTTTTTGATAAAATCAATCCTCAGAAGCTTAGTCTAGGAGAGCACACCCTCCCCCAGAGGGGAGAATGTTCTCACTCCAACAGATAAACACCTGGGACGGGTTTATATAAAAACCAAACTATAGTACACCAAGATATCCCGGTCAGGATAATCTAACATGACATAGACCCATTTTATCTAAAAGAATAGGACCTCTACAACTATAGGGGATGCTACTAGACCCCCAAAAGACTTTGTTCTCCCTAGTGTTACACCCATGATTTGCCAAAGCATCGGCTACTTGGTTGGTCTCCCGAAATACATGGCTTATCATATAAGAGTTTTTGTTCATAATTGCATGAGCTTCCCACCACCAGCGGTATGCTTGCCACGAAGGGCATCTGCCAACCTTGAATGAATTAACCAAGGCACTTGAATCTGTGTTAACAATTGAAAGCCAAATCCCAAGGTAATCAGCCAGACGTATTCCATCACATAGAGCCCTTATTTCTGCGATGATGCTATTGCCATGACCATAGTAGTGGGCGAAAGCCACCATCATAGCTCCATGCATATCATGTATACAACCACCGCCCCCACTGTCACCGAGTTTCCCTTACTTGCTCCATCAACATTCAAACAAAAATCTATAATTGGAGGGATCCAACGAATAAGCTTGATTTGTTTTATGGAGACATTAGGGCAAAATCCAAATTGGTAAGAACATAAAACTCATAACTCGAAGGAGCTTCCTTGAAATGTATTTTTGCTAGAGAGTTGGATATCATGAACATAATATTTTTTATTATTACTCGAACTGAAGGCCGCTTGGAATCAAACCTGGCCATGCATCTCCCCTTCCATATCTCCCAGAGAATAAGAATAAGGCTATGAAGAGAAACAAAACCAAAGGGGGAGGAAACATTTGAGACTAACAGAAAGCTAAAAACTCTTGTTGCTATTTGGTTGTGCAGGTGAACTTTGGGACCTATTAGAGGGAAGAACTAGTTCCACAAAGGGGCAGCCAACTCTCCATGAATGAAAAGATGCTTATAGTCATCATAACTCGGACTCCAACAGAAAGAGCAGCACGATGCAAGCTGAATACCGCTTTAAAAAATTCTCTGATCAACAGGGACAACTCTATTCAAAAGTTTCCAGCAGAATAATGATGCTCTCCTATAAAAGACACACCAACAGATCTAACCATATTGTAAGCCGACTTAGTGGAAAAGCAGCCATCCTGAGTAGCCCCCCAAACACACTTATCCTCCATGTCATTGAGGACACCCCCCTGAAGAATCCCACTTGGTAAAAGAAATCTTATTGGATGCTGGTTATTTTCAATGACATCGTACACTATAATCCTCTCACCATCATAAGGAGCACTGAGCAGCTCAGAAAGTGGCCTTTCACCAAGCCAAATGTCAGAAAGAAAGTAAAATTTATATCCTTGCCCATGAATCCACTTAGTGTTGCACTGAATAACTTGTTGAGAAGCTTCTCGAATTTTTCAGGACATACCTAGAATAGAAAATCTGCAAGATAGATATCGTCTCGTTGCGTACTGCACCCAAAATGATGAGCCATGATGAAAATTACACAATGATTTAATAGCCAGTGCCAACTGCACTTACTTGAAGCTACGAACACCCAGACCACCCTCAGCAATTGGATGCTGAATGGTGGACCAAGCAACCCACTGACGACGACGAACACCATCGGATCCATTAAAAAAAAAACCTGCACAGCTTTTATCAATATAACGAATAACACTGCTGGGGATGGTGGATGAAGCAGCCAAATACACTAGGAGGGACGCCAGCATAGAGTTAATAAGCGTTATTCTTCCTGCCGGCGAAAGGAGTTTAGGCTTCCAGGCAAGCTTGCTATTGAACTTGTCAATAAGAGGAGAGAAATCTGAGGCAAGTACCCTGCCAAGTCTCAACAGAACACCCAGGTAAACCATAGGACCACTTTGTCTTTTGAACCCAGTCACCCTTTTAATCCTCGTAACTGTTTGAGTGGGCGCCTTCTAAGATATCATGAAACAACTTTTGGAAGGATTGATAAGCTGACCTGAGGAATTTGAATATTTCTTGAGAAAATCCATTAGTCTCTTCACATTATTAATCCCCCCATTGAGAAATATGAGAGTATCATCTGCATAAAGAAGGTGTGCTATGAGAGTGCATCCTCTTGGCCCTGCATATGGATGAAGATAACCAGTTTGAACCATATTTGTGATGCCCCTGCTAAGAGCTTCCGCTATTATAATGAAAAGAGCTAGGGCTATCGGGTCACCTAGTCTAAGATCCTAGGTAGAATGAAAAAACCCAGTGGTAGAACCATTGAATAGGATAGAAAACCAGCAATTGGTTATGAACATGCCAATATAAGAAGTGAATTTGTGCGAGAAACCAAACATTTTCAAGACCGCAAAAAGGAAATCCCACTCCACACTATCATAGGCTTTCTGATGTCAAGCATGAACAGAACATTATGCCCCCTAACCTTTCTACCAACATCTCTAACAAGTTGTCTAGGAAGGGAGACATTATCAAGGATATATGTACCTTTGACAAAAGCACCTTGTTCTTCAGAAATAACCATTGGAAGAATCTTTTCCAACCGGTCACACAGAATTCTAGAGACTATTTTGTAGCAAAAGTTATACAAACTAACCGGTCTATAGTCCCCATAAGACGCTGGATTGTCAGTCTTTGGAACAAGAGTAATCAAAGAAGAAGTAACCCCTCTTGGCAGAGGAAAACCCTGAAAAAAGCTCACAACCGCTGCAACAACATCCTGATGAATTATATCCCAACAAGAGGTAAAAAAATAGCCAGTAAAACCATTAGGGCCTGGGGCACTATTAGGATTTAAGCTCCAAATAGAAGCCTGGATCTCCTCCTTTGAAGGCATAGCAGTCAGATCCATATTCTGAGCTTCTGAAACAATAGTTAAAATAACATGAAGAAGAGATTCATGAATAGTATGATCCGATGTTTGAAGAAGAGACATAAAATAATTAACTGCATTCCACTTAAGGGCCTCCTAGTCCTCATTCCAAACTCCATCCACCTGTAGTCGACATATGGTGTTTCGCCTCTTTTTCCCTTGAGCGACAGCATGGTAGAAAGCCGTGTTCTTGTCCCATTATCCAACAATTGCATGCGAGCCTTTTGGGCCTAGAAAAGTTCCACATAATTGATAGCTCTTCTCAGATTCGCATTACCAGCACCCATTGTTGTTTGGTTTTCAAGAGAGGGAATAACATCAAAAGCATCCTTCTTCTCCTTGCCTCCTCTTCATATTTGAGTAAATTATCATTGATGTTACCGAAAGTACTCTTGTTCCAGGTGCGAAGGACCCCTATAACCGCCTTCAACTTTAAACGGAGAAGAAGAAACAGGTTATAGTGCCACCCAATGGGGACATCCCAAGCAACCTTGACAGTATCATGACAAGTATAATTGGAGGTCCACATGGATTGGAAAGTAAACCTTGCTGGATTCCTAGAAGAAGGAGAGAAGGAAACCAGTAGAGGAGCATGGTCAGAAGGACCTCTAGGGAGGTGCCTAAGTTTCATGCCAGTGAACAAATCATCACAAATAGAGTTTCTGAGAAATCTATCCAACCAGGCAGAAACCACAGCTTGCCCAGTACGATTATTTGTCCAGGTAAACATAGAACCACTGAAACTCACGTCCATAAGAGAAGCCCCGAAAAAAAAATTAAAGTCCAGCATGCCTTGGAAGTTAGCTGAGCTGTCACCTTCTTCTCCGAAGCAAGGGAAATACAATTAAAATCCCCCCCCCCCCCCCCCCCCCCCCCCACTATCCAGGGAACATTAACAGTAGTAGAAAATTTTCTTAAGTCATCAAACAAGGAACGTCTTGTATCTGTATGACATGCATAAACAAAAGTTATTAAAAGGCGGACCCTGTCCTCTTGCATAGCTGCCATAGTTATATGTTGATCTGAGAAATTAACCAATTGTAAAGGAAAATGCCGCCAGAAGACCCATATTTTGGAGCTGTCACCTAAGTTTCCCGTAACCGAGTCCATACCTAGATAGGAACGCAAGGAAATCTCCCTGTCCAAGGAAACCATAGGTTCTGCAATTGCAAGGAAATCCACCTTGTTATTCCGAATAGTTCTCTTTAGCGAATGCGGAGATGCTAAGTTTGTGATTCCTCTAATATTCCAGTACAATTTGGACGTATTCATGATGACAGATGACCAGAAGAAGATACCACATCAGCTTTAGCCTTGGAATGAGTTCTGGCTCCCTCATTCTTTTGCTTTCCCTCCTTGCTGTTTTTGATCGTTTTCGCCATGTAAATATTCTCCGCATCCGCCAACATAGCTGCCTTGTTAAGAATGGAATTGGGCGGCTTAAAATTGGAAATAGAAAAACTCGGACAGACTTCTTCTTCCCTAACTGGAGTCATCAACGGATGTTCCCTGGCTTCCGTCCTCCCAACCTCAGGAGTGTCAACAGTAACCTCTTCAGAGTCCAAAACATGAAGATGAATCTTCAAATTTTTTCCATGCACCCCATGCAACGTCGATTGTAACAGAGCTGCCGCGACCTGGTCCCCCTGTGAGCCAGTACCCTGGTCCCCCAGAGACAGGCCATCGGACTGCATCGGAATTGTAACTTTTGCTTACCATGCAATTCCAGAACTCGAACAAAACCCACCAGGACTCCCTGGGCCTGAGGGGCAGGATCAATAGACTCAGATGGAGAGCCATTAAAAACATATACAGCAGGATCGCTATCCATCAACGGAGCAAAAGTGTTATTCATTAGAGGAGCCAAATAATCCTCTCGAACCTCCTTTTTATGCCTAGATTTTATAACAGTTGAAACCTCTAAAGCGTCAACAGTAACTGCTTCAAGGTCTAAACCTTGCACCCCATGCAACATGGATTAAGCCTGAACAACCTCAACCTGGCCCCCCTGTGAGCCAGTTCCCTGGTATCCCTAAGAAAGGCCATCTAACTGCACCAGTGATGAATCTTTCTACATACCATGCGAGTCCTGAGCCTGGACCCCCATGGCCTCCTTCTGTCGCCAAGTTTGTTTCTCTGTAGCATTCTCATCAGGCTTTCCTTCCTGAACTGTTTGCTGCCTCTGAGCAAAACCCATTCCCAACCGAATCCTTCGTCTTCTTTTTACACTCCAACTCTGCATGCCCAAGCTTATGACAGAAGCTGCAAACTGCTGGAACCTTGTAATAGTTTATTTTTTGCCAGAAACCCTCTTGCCCATAGCCTATCCAAATCCTACCTGGTCTTGTTTTAGCTATATCCAATTCAACACAAACAAAGGCTTCCTGGGTCTGTGTTTGAGCTGAAGTAGGTTCATAAATTCTGAAAACTTGTCCCAGATTCCCAGCAATGGATCTTAAGAAGTCTAGGTAGTAATAGTTCACAGGGAGCATTGAGAAACCGACCGAGATAGGCATGACTGTCGGATCTGCATTGAAATCAAACTGAGCATCCCACTTAAAAAATTGGTATAAAAGACCTTTGATGTACAAGATTCTCCTCAATATAGCCTTCATAAAATCCTCCTTATCCTAGAAATGCAAGAGTAGATGTCTATGATTAAGGACGCTAACAATGAAGTTCTTGCTGAGAACCAACCTTTGAGACAAACAAGTCTTAAGTTCCGGGATGAAACTCCTTCCGTAGGCACATCGAACAATAACTGCCAAGTTAAGACTGAGAATAGATTTACCTACCTCTTCTCTTGTGAAGATCACTGCCAGCTGTTCTGAATCGGTGTAACCTGGAGGCTTAATACCTATAGGAACAGAAGGAGGAGGCTTAGATTCTTCTATTATTTGAGTATAAGAGCGCCATCTCGAAGAGGTGGCACTAGACGCCACGCATGTGAGGGCCTTCCCGCCCACTACAGGAGATGCCATGAAAAAGAAACTACCGACCCTAGGCCGGCGGCCGCCCCTCTGCAAGTGCTGCTACCAAAAATACCAGAGCCTCTCTCTCTAGAATATCTCTCCCAATTACTACTTTTTTTGAACTCAAGCTCTTGCTCTCTCTGTACTATTCACTGTCAGATCACTACACTTTTTCTTCCTGTGTGCGATTTGTTCTACAGAGGACGACGCACTAGTTTTGATCTGATTCACGGAATCTTTTCAATGGACCCCTCAATAGAATCCCAAAAACTTGCGAGATGCTTTTGCCGCCAAAAGAAATTTTTTCTAGAACCATGTGAGGTGTACCCGAAGTCCCAATCATTGGGCCTCAGGTCACGTGCCCAGAACTTATGCACTGGCAGATATTTTCATCTCTATAGAACAAGTGTCAAAGAGTCGATGCATGATTATGGTGTCGACGCATACCCATAGGACTTGACTTGGATCAGTTAAAAATCTTCAGTAGAGTCGACTCCATGCCCTCATGAGTCGACCTTATCCAAGTGACTGTGATTTTGACTAACTGTTTGTGATGTAGAGTTGACCTTGCAGCAACGTAGTGTCAACCTTATCTGATGGTAGAGTCGACCTAACCTTCATCTGGAGTCGACCTGGTAGACTGGTAGAGTCGACCTCATCCCCAAATGGACTCGACCTTATCTGATTCCTCCCCTTCAGCGCTACCCAGAAAAACAACTAGAGTCAACCTATTCTCCGAGTAGTGTCGACCTCATATGATACTCTGAATTTCTGCACTACTGAAAATTCATCAAGCGTCGACCTAACCTTTGAATAGAGTCGCCCTTATGTACATCACCGAACTTTAGTATCAATCCCATTGATACAAATGTGTTGACCTATGATGTAACCAGAGTCAACACATGAAAGAGGACTTTGATTTTATGAAAATTCCTGTGATACAAATAACTTGTGTTAGATATTTATAACATTTTGCTTGATTTATGACATCATCAAAACCAGAGACACAACAATCTCCCCTTTTTGATGATGGCAACATTTAATCATAGATGTTTTGACTGTTAGATGAATTTCA
Organism: Colocasia esculenta; assembly: GCA_014218235.1. Taxonomy (NCBI): domain Eukaryota; kingdom Viridiplantae; phylum Streptophyta; class Magnoliopsida; order Alismatales; family Araceae; genus Colocasia; species Colocasia esculenta. Next base: position 68,974,388 of record CM024763.1, on the reverse strand, counting down.
TGTATAAACATGTTACCATGCAAAACATTAGTCCACACTAGCCATCCACACAAGTTCACACAAGGGCATTTCACAATTTCACACAAACACTTTGATGATTTCATTACTGATTGTAGACACCCATTTTTGGCCCATAAGTCGAGCCAAATTCCTTGTCATATCATTGCTGCCCCACGTTGGCTCATCATCGCCTAGCTGCCTTATCCGATCATGGCATCTTTCTCATTAGGTCATAGCCCTAGTGGGTTCTTCCTAGTCAAATCAGTCAGTCTTCATCATCATCTCGTAGCTCTCTCAGCCAGAAGTCCAATGCTTCAAACTGCACATCAATCTGATACTCGTGCATGGAAATCAGACCCTTTAATTGAGCCATATGCTGAAAGTCCATGAAGGTGACAATGTCCCTATCTCGTTCACTTCAGAAGACGACATTATTCCTGTCGCGTTCATACCCATATCGACTTGCCTTCAAGCCAGAATCGATCATCTTTAGAAGGCGACACCTCGATACGTTGCATTCTAATTTGGCATTTTAATTCCCTAAAAAATCACCAGAAAATGCTTAAAAGGTTTCCTTCTATGGAAGGTGACGTATCGAGGCGTCGCGACCTGTTAGCGACAAGGAGCCCATCGTGTTCTGGTTTCCATGCAACGTACCCTATCCTAACCCGACTTGGATCATTGCTATTGATGAATAGTCCGACTTTTAGTTTGTCTAGAGGCGTCGAAACCCTTCCAAATTCGGAGGAAACCCTCTTTAGAAGGTCCTTTCCGAGCTCTGATTCCCCTTGCCCGAGCTTACTTACCCAAATTCGGACTCTTGCCTATTATTCTCCTCTCAGCCTGTTCAGGAATAATGGGGTATAAATCCCTTCATAGAGCATCGTTTAGGGCGAGGTCGGCGTCTGCTTCTTCCTCTCCCAGAGAGCTTCAAGTTCTCAGAAGACGTCTCAGCTTCCAGACGACCAGGAAGTGCCCCCCAGAGTGTTTTCTCCTCATCTACACTTTCTCTCTCTTGTTCTTCTTGATTTTTCTCTTCATACATGCATGCTAGATCGATTTCTTTTCATAGATTTGCATTAGAACACTACATGCACACCGTTTTTAATCACCCAAAGGGGCTAAAACCCCACCCCACGTGAGTTCCTCCCAATTAGTTCATGTTCACTCTTTTTTTTGGGATAGATTCTATATAAAACAAATTTCTAATAGGTGTTTTATTGTTTTGATCTTCTTGGCAGATGTTAGAAGATAGTAGCAGCATGAGGCTCTTGCCCATTGTCCGGATGAGGTGCAGGAAGAAAGAAACGACAGTCTTCATCTTCTGGAGCTGAATGCGACAGCAAGCTGGTCGCAATCTGAGGAAGGCGACAGTCCGCGTGTCATTTTCATAAAATTGGAAGGCGGCACCTCCATCCTCGCGTTCAAGTTAAGGCAACGGAGGGCCTGTCGCGGTCACAGGACCAGGTATCCTTTTGCACCTTTCTTCCTTTTCCAAAGTAGTTAGCGTCTTCCTTCGTCATACATCTCTTTTGCAACTACTTTGGTGGTGATCACGGTCCTTTTTCCTTATTTTTAATCATCATCATTGGGGAGCAAATCCCGTGATTACACCTTTTGGCGATCACGGTGGGACTTCTAGTGCCTATCGTGCTTGTTGCCGTCTTTCCCTGTCATTTTTAGTCTGTCATGTGTGTGGTCATTGTTTAGATTCTATGTTTTCCTGTTTATTTTACTATTGTTTTGAGTTCTGCTATTCTGGGTGAGAAGGCGACGTTGAAACCGTCGCGATCTCGAAGGCGACAGGGAAGTCATCTTGATCAGGTCAGTGCTCCTAATTCCATCTTCTTCTGTGTTTTTCGGTTTAATTCAAGTACTCCATCCATGCTCTGAGTTGTTTGATGACTGTTACATGCCTGTGAGAGTCAGTCAGTCCTTCATGTCATAAGGTTGTTTGAATTTTCGTGCATAATTAGGTACCGTCTGATCTCTGTCCACTGCGAAGAGGAACGCGACAAGCTTCCTGTCGCAATCAAGGTCGCGACAGGTAGAGTGTCACCTTCTGCTTCTGAGAGCAGATCGGCCTGATTTCTATTTTGTTAGTTCTAGGCTAGACTTTGCATGCACTCCAGTGCACATAGAGCGTGCATACATAGTTCCATATTTTAGTTTAGGTTGTCCTCCTCGGCGACACCTACTCTCAAGGCCACATACTCCTTGTGTCTGACTAGAGCACTCTCTTGAGGGCCTCCATAAGTCCCCGCTGACCGTGGATTCCCACACGGCTGCCAGGCTGGTTGTACCTGCTGCCACCTAGAGTTAGGATTCATTCATTGGTATGTTTGTGAGAATCGTAGTCAAACCCAAAGTTGGAAGCTTTCTCCCTTTAGGAAACCTTTCCTTTGAGGGAACTTGCTAAAAAGATCAATCCATTAAAAGGCAAACTTGAACTAGATAAAAGAAACCATCATCATTGCCAACTGCTTGCTTTGGGTGAGACATTTTATCTTTCTTATGTTTGCATAGGAGGGTTTGTTTAGGAAAGTAAGTTTCTATTTAGGTTAGGGTGTCTCTTAGGTCTGGGCAGGATTTCCTTATTTTGGCACACCCAATTTCTAGATATGGAGTCCTACTTGAACCCAGTCTATGGTGATGGGAATCAGGACACTGCATTCTACACCACCCATGACTATGAGGAATCTCTTCCTCATGATCTCTTCAAGGAATCGACCCGGCCCTAGGTCGCTACAGTCCACACTAGTGAGAGTCACCGCCCCGACGACGGTGGCCCATCACAACCTGTTCGTTCCCCTCAGGCAAATGATCAAGCTGCTCAACTCCTGCGCCTAATTCCGTAGCTCGATCAATCCCAAATCCAGGATCTCATGACAACCCTCAAAGGAAAGGCCGCCTCGTCGCCCTTACCTAGAGTGGGAGCCTCTTGCCCTATGGCATCTACCTCTGGCCCCTGCATCATCACGGACTAGCCAACAACACACCCATCCGGCCGCGGGCCATTCGATTCACTCCTTTCGAGTCTGAGCACTATCGTCCACGTGAGTCGAGGCCTCGATCTCCCCCTTATCTCCCTTGCCATCTGCCACAAATTGAGCCACGCGCCAGGCTGGCATCTTGTGCCTCCTCCTTGTATGCTCAACCCTCCTCCGCTCCTGACATGATGTCTGAGTGGGCGTCCATCAAAAGGAACTCCTAGAGCTGCGAAGGCAAGTCGACCCTAGGCAGCACCATGATGTTCACATGCCTAACTTCAATGGCCTGTGGGTCCCGTCTCCATCCGAGCTTCCAAAGTACCGCAAGTACAATGGCACTGGAAACCCTTATATTGACATTAAGGACTTCATCTATGAGTCTGCACCCTATCAGCATGACCGCCGCTTGATGGCGTATCTATTCCGCCAGTCACTGGATGGGCCTGCACTAGATTGGTTCTATTCCTTGCTACCCGAGGATGCAGAGGACTTCACCACAGTGAAGGGAAAATTCCTTGAACAGTTCCAAGATAGGGTTGGGCCAGAGTATTCTCTTACGGACCTCATGGCATAAAAGATGAAGCCGGATGAAGATTTTGCCACATATGCCGACAGGTGGAGACAAATGGCCATACGAGTCCCGGGGTACCTTCCGAAGGGAGAAAAGGTCAAGATCATCATTGCCAATGCAACCCCCACCTATAAGAACATCCTAGCAATGAATGATATCACTACCATGCATCAACTCTACAGTCGGGCCCGGTTCATCCAGACCCAACTCAAAGACTCTCCCATACATTCCATGTTCGAACCCCAAAAGTCCCGCGTCCAAAGAAAACCTCAGCGGACAGTGACTGGGGGTGTCCAAGTAAATGAGCAGGTGAGTGCATTCAACCCTGCCGGCCAGAGCAGCAACCGTCAACCATACACTGCCCAGGGTCAAAATCGCACCAATCCCCCACAAGGCCAGCAGCCCCAATACGACCAAGTACCACCTTCTGAAGGCTCCCAACAAAGGCGTCCCATAGGCCCAAGGAGAACTCAGTACCCACCACTCCCTAAGACAGTCTCCGACATCTTCTTGGCCTTGGTCTCCACAAATGCCATCAAGCTTCCTCCGAAAAGGCCATTGAACCCGAGTGTGGACCAGACAGGGTACTGCATGTTCCATCAGTAGCCGGGTCATACCATTGAGCAGTGCTTCACATTAAAAGACCTGGTATATGATCTGCATGAACAAACATACTAGAGTGGACAGCTCTCCGACAAGTGATCGGAGACATCAAGAAAGGCAGAGGCAGCAGGAACAGTAGAGGTAGCAGCGCCAACCACTCCCTCAACAACAGCAACAACAACAGCCGTTGCAGGACCTACGGATTGTCCATAACCCCTTGCCAACCACCCGCCAGCTCCTAATCTACCACAACCACCAGCCCAGGTGAACCCTATCGTCCACCACCCCCCTCCTCAAGTGAATTGGACGTATGATGATGAACCCGATGTTCAGCAAATGATGGCCATTAACCACCAATATCCTCAAAAATCCCAAACAATACAACCAGCCAACACGGCTCCCCAGTCAATCCCTCCTTTAGTTCCCCAGGCCAATGCCATCATACTGCCCATCGGCTCAACACCCACGCCAGTCGCTATGCCATCCATTATCCTACCACCTATCATACCTCTTGCTCCACCTGTCTCTACGATACCACCACCCGTCATAACCACTCCCACACCCATCATTTTACCTCCACCTGGGCTGGACCAACCCTCTGCTGCCACACTATCCTCCAACAGGAAAACTGCCACCCAATCGACCACCCTACAGAGCGGACAAGTCTTCCGTCGCCCGTATCCACCCATCTCCACTACCTCCACCAGCCAAGGCATTCCCCAACAGGTCCTACAACCACCTCAGCAACAACCTCAACAACAACCACAAGACGAGGGGGTGATTGAGCCTCTACCCGGTACACACTATGATATCCTCAAGCATCTCGATCATGTGCCAGCCAAGATTTCCATACTGGAATTGATAATGAGATCCAAGGAGCACTAGGAGGCATTGAGGAATTTTGTACAAAGGGTAGTGGTGAATGAGGACATGCTCTCCGAAAAACTGCCGAGTGCACTAGCCATCGTGACTCATGGGCCAGCCATCACCTTCGCCGAGAATGAACTTGCACACCCAGAAACCAGGAGGCTCCCACTCTGTGTTACCCTAGTCATCAACCATGTGGTAGTAGGGGCAGCACTGGTCGACGTTGGGGCAACAATAAATGTCTGCCCACTGAGTACCCTGAGAGCCTGTGTTGTGTCAGAAGGGCTGCTAAAACCGATGCCAACCACCATAGCCGCCTATGACAACTCTAGAAGATCTTGCCATGACATGGTGACTGTACAAGCTGAACTGGGGCCGTTAGCCGTCACTGTTGATTTCTATGTACTTGACATCGATCCCATGTTCAAGGCCATCCTGGGGCATCCATTGTTAGAAGCATTGGGGGCCGTACCATCCACTGCACATCAAAATCTAAAGTTCCTCTTCCAAGGACGGATCATCAAGGTCAAAATCATAGCCACTGCTCACACAGTCGATGCCATCAATGACACTCTGCTCCCAGCTGTCTGGCCCGCCAACAAGCCCGTTGTCTCGGTGCTGGACATCAACTACCCATGGGCTTATTCATTCCATTCCAAATAAGAGGCAAGTCCTACACAAGTCAATGTGGTCAAGAGGAAGGAGCCGCTAAACACCAAAGGGTGGCAAATCATGATGAAGCTAGGCTACGAAGAAGGAAAAGGCCTAGGGGCAGAATTATAGGGCATCACCAAGCCTATCCCAGACATCTTAATGAAAAGCCGATGGGGACTAGGCTACACGGAGAAGTCCAAGCCATAGTCAACTAGCACAACCACTCTCAAGGCCGACCGCCAACCGCTCACATGAACACTCTGGTGTCACTTTGTCAGAGGCCCTACCCAACCTGGTTATAACACTGTGGTGGTGGAGGCAAAACTGTCACAATATGACATACATGGCAAGATCTTCTCTAGGCACATGGCCCCCATGCTTACATATAAGGCGCTAGAAGCACTCCGCCCCGGAAAGAGAAGGAAGGCAGGGGACCCAAAGGCTGAATGGTACCGTTGGTTTGATATAGAAGACATCACAATAGCCTTCAGCCGTCTGTTCTGGGAGGAAGAAAGAACATGGCTGCCAGCTGCAGCCGAACTGGTAGATCCTCCCACATCCATTACATCCAAGAGGCAGTTGATGAGCGACGCCACTGACGTGGGAGAGCCAGACATCCCCTACGAGGAAGGGAAGACTGTAGACGAGCTCTAGAGGGGTACATGCTTGGCCATCCATCCATCAATCCTGCATTCTCTCCTCCCCAGCCTTGTTTCTTCATCCCCTCCCTTACTCATTCAGCTGTCTCTCCAACTCCTGACAGCTGCGCGCAGCATCCTCACTCCTGATCTCCCACCTGCAGTCCTCTCTACTTTGCAATTTGATCTGAGCGATCACAAGATCACTCTCTCGTGCTGCATGCTCTCCTCCAATCTAAAAAAAATAAAAATATGCCAATCTTCAAATACACATTGAGGTCGAGGAGCCAGCATACCTCCTTCACCCTCCTAATCAGGGGCACCCCTCAGCTGGGGCTTCCCCTCTCGCTCCTTCATTAGTAGCCATCCTCTTAGAGGACACCATGTCCTCCCCTTGTCCTGTAGTGTCGTCTATCCAGTTAGGATCATCTAGGTTAGAAGAGTCTAGGAGAGTCTAGGGTAGAGAGTTAGGTCAACCCAGCACCCGGCAAGTCCAAACGTCGCCCTAGGAAGCAACGGGGCAAGGCTATTCCCCAAAGATACCTTCAAGAGTTAGCTCGGCGATGCCAGGCGCTATTGGTAATAGAAGAGTTCACAAAGGATGCATTGGTGTTAGAAGAAGAGATGGAGCAGGATGGGGTGTTTGTAGATGACGGATTTGGTGTCTATGAAATCATGAATGATGAGGACTCGATCGATGAAGAGGATGGCGAAGTAGATGACACTGCCGAGATGTACGCGAGTGGCGTAAGAAGAATTGATGAACCTTCAATGGCAGTGGATGAACCTACTAAGGAAGTCAATCTTGGAACAGACGAACATCCCATGATAGTGATTATTTCACCGAACCTCCCTCCTGATGAAGAATAGGAACTGGTGCAAATTCTGAGGGAGTACAAGGATACCATTGCCTGGTCGTATGAGGACATGCCCGGCCTAGACCCCTCATTAGTGGAGCAGCAACTTGTATTGAAAGAAGGGGCAAACGCCATAAAACAGAAACTCAGAAGGTTCCACCCACTTATGGCCCTGAAGTTGAAGGACAAGGTAGATAAACTCCATAAGGCTAGATTCATCAGGGTAGTGCTTTATCCGAATTGGGTGGCAAATATAGTCCCAGTCATGAAGAAGGATGGAAACGTCAGAATCTGTTTTGGCTTTCGGGACTTAAATAAGGCATGTCTAAAAGATGACTTCCCGCTTCCTCACATTGATGTGTTAATTGATAACACTGCTGGGTATGAGACCCTTTCATTCATGGATGGATATTCAGGCTATAACCAAATCCGTCTAGCTCCTGAAGATCAAGAGAAAACATCCTTCACCACACCCTAGGGAATGTACTGTTACGTAGTCATGCCGTTTGGGCTAAAGAATGCTGGGGCTACCTATTGAAGGGCGATGATGGCCATATTCCACGATATGATGCATGCCTATGTAGAAGTGTACGTGGATGATATCTTGGTGAAGTCAAGAACCAGGAGAGAACACCGCGAGATCCTTGCCAAGGTGTTGCAAAGATCAAGGGAGTATAAATTGAGAATGAATCCAAAGAAATGTGTGTTCGGCGTATCGTCAGGAAAGTTTCTAGGCTTTATAGTTACTAAGCGAGGGATTGAGATTAATCCAAACAAGGCCAGGGCTATAGCGGAAATGCTGCCTCCAAAGAACATTTCACAACTAAGAGGCTTGATTGGGCGTCTACAATTCATTAGAAGATTCATATCACATCATTCACAAAGATGCTGCCCATTCTATGATCTCTTGAAAGGAGGGGCAAAGTTCGAATGGAATGACAAGTGCCGAGAAGCCTTTGATGATTTGAAGAGGTATCTCTTGAATCCCCTAGTTTTACAACCTCCTGTACCCGGAAAACCACTAATCCTATATCTCTCAGTCATTGAGGAATCCCTAGGTGTTGTCCTTGCGCAACATGATGAATCTGGAAAAGAAAAGGCAGCATACTATCTTTCTAGGCTCTTCAACACCACTGAATCCAAGTACACCACCACAGACAAAACTTGTGTCGTGCTCGTATGGGTAGTCCAAAAGCTCAAGCACTACTTTCTTGCCCACGAGGTCAAGCTGATCGAGGATGGATCCACTCAGATATCTTCTAGAAAAACCTGTCCTCTCTGATCGGCTTGCACACTGACAGAGTATCCTCTCACAATTCGACATCTCTTTCGTGGTCCAAAAGGCCATCAAAGGGTATGCCATCGCTGAGCACCTTGCCCATTTGCCACACCCTCATAGCGATTCCATTTGAGAGGAATTCCCTGACGAAGAGCTCCCAGTCATCTCCAAAGATCCCTTTTGGTCCCTCCATTTTGATGGTGCGCTCAACTCTCAGGGGCGAGGCATCGGAACCGTGCTGCTCACCCCGGAGGGTATTACCATCCCCATCGCTTTTCAGCTCACCTTCTCCGCCACTAATAACATGTCTGATTTGAAGCTCTCCTCGCTGGTCTCAAACGTGCTTATATCTTCGGTCCATCTCACCTTATAATTATAGGGGACTCTCAGCTTGTTTTGTGGCAGGTGCTCTCAACTTACCGCACTCATGATCCAAAGCTTAAACCATATCACGATATGGTCACGTTGTTGGCAAGGCAGTTCCGTAAGCTTATCTATGTCGACACTCCTCGCTCACAAAATATCCTGGCTGACGCCTTGGCGTCACTAGCTTCATCTCTATCTTTCCATTTCAGTTGCCGGACCAAGACAATTGTCGTCCAATGACTCGATGTTCCATCTCCCAAAGATCCTTCGTTCAAGAACCGTAGGACAACCTTAGAAGAGAGGGATAGCAAGAGAGAAGTCCAACAAGTTATGCTAGCTGAGCTTGAGGAAATCTTATATGAAGAGGAACTGCCATAGTATTTTGAGATTGAGCAGTACTGTAAGGATGGGTCGTATCCCAAAGGGGCAAATGAGGAGGATCGCAAGGCCATACGAAGAGCCGCCTTAAGGTACACAGTCGTTGGAGAAGTTTTGTACAGGCGGGCTCTTAATGGAGTTTTTTTGAGATGTCTCAATGATGACGAAGCTTGGAAAGTCGTAGAAGGAGCCCATGCTAGTGAATGCGGAGGGCATGTCAATAGTCAGATGCTTGCTAAGAAGATCATTAGGCAGGGATACTACTGGCCAACCATAGAAGAAGACTGTGCCATCTATGTCTGTAGGTGTGTCAAATGCCAACTCCATACTGATAAAATTCATGCTCCTTCATCTTCACTTCATCCACTCTCCACATCTTGGCCATTCTCTATGTGGGCTTTTGATATTGTTGGCTCCCTTGGTGATCCTAATGCTCAAACCAAACAAAAATCCTTCATCCTCTCAGAAACTGAGTATTACACGAAGTGGGTAGAAGCAGAAGCGATCGCAGAGATCAAAGCATCTATATTGTGCCGCTTTATCATGAAGAATATCATTTCGCGGTTCGGAGTGCCAAGTAGCATTGTCACAGACAACGGGTCACAATTCATCTCACAAGAACTCCAGGACCTCTGTAAGAAATACAACATCACTCTGTATCATTCATTTCCATATTACCCCCAAGGCAATGGTCAAGCTGAAGCAACTAATAAACCCTTCTTAAAATTTTGAAGAAAACTTGTGAATCACACAAATTCGCCGATTGGCCGGAAAAGCTAATAGAGGTCTATGGGCCTATCGTACCGCTGTCCATACTCCCACGGGGCAAACACCATATGCTCTCACTTATGGGATGGTGGCGGTAGTTCCATACGAGATCTTGATCCCTTCACTAAGAGTTCAACTTCATAAGGAACTTAATCTTGACGAACGTCGAGAGGCGTTGCTAGGCCAGTTGGAATTTTTAGATGAAAGGTGGCTCATGGAGGCCGATCATGTACTCTCATATCAAAGGCGAATCTGAATGTCCTTTGAAAAGAAGGTAATTGAGTGAAAATTCCAAGAGGGTGATATGGTCTTGAAACACATTTTTATCAAACCTAGAGGTCCAAGGTCTAAATTGTAACCGAATTAGGAAGGTCCATACGTTGTGAAAGAGGTGTATCTAGGAAACGCTTACCGCCTAGTTAACGTTGAGGGCATAGAGTTGTCACATCCGTGGAATGGGTTGTACCTTAAAAGATTCTATCCCTAGGTCTTTAGGTGTGAGGCCACAACACTTAGATTAGGGATAACCCCGTAATAAGAGTCTGAAGTCCTTTCCCAAATCATCAAGGGTTTCCCTATGTTAGGACCAACACACGCACACGGCAAGCCCGGGCGACTGCACTTAGTAGGTATCGTAGTTATAAAGGCCCTACATTAGCGATGCGATGGTCATTCTCTCCCAAATCGATCGAAGTGTAGGGGAAAGGGTTGTGAGGGCGAGGTTGTCAACCTTAGGCACACCCTGATGAGAGGAAGTCTCAAACAGGGACGGTCAAATAGCAAAGGCAAAGAAACAAAAAGCAAAAGAAAGGATAAAAATACATGATAGAATAGGGGCATGGCAAAGAGTGGCACAGTCCCCACAGGACGCTCATGAGCCCAGTCGTACGCATGCCCCAGACTGTGCAAATCCATAAGAAAAGACCACAAAGTCCCTACGCAACAGACCTAATCATTGAATGGTATGCTGCGGAAAGAGGCCGGACCCAACGTCCTTAAACCTACATTAGACTTTCCATAAATAGTCTTCCATTTCCCTCTATAAGATCGGGTCATCTCTTAGTTATGGCCTAAGTAGCTGCACTATCAACTAAGACCAGCCGCCTATGGCATGTAACCCCTAAATGCACGTCCTATCATAGTAAAGCCTTCGGTGAAAAGGGGAAGTGACCAAGACTCCTAAACCAAAGGTTTGAATTGGTCTATGTGTTGTGGCCCAAAAGGGTGAGTACCTTCTGTCTCGCGCATTTTATTTTAGGAAGGGCTAACGTCGGCTTCAGGCATCTTTCAAAAACTCCAAAAAAAAACAAATATCTCCAAACTCTAAAAAATCAAATCAAAATCTCAAAACTCCAAAAAATCAAATATTTCAAAACTCCAAAAAATAAAATATCTCAAAACTCCAAAAAATCAAATATCTCAAAACTCAAAAAAATCAAATATCTCAAAACTCCAAAAAATCAAATATTTCAAAACTCCAAAAAATCAAATATCTCAAAACTCCAAAAAATCAAATATCTCAAAACTCCAAAAAAATCAAATATTTCAAAACTCCAAAAAAATTAAATATTTCAAAACTCCAAAAAATCAAATATTTCAAAACCCCCCAAAAAATCAAATATCTCAAAACTCAAAAAAAAAATGTTTTCAAAATCTCAAAGAACACTTTACTCATTTATTCATGCATGTCATTTACTTATTTATGTCTCTTCGCCTACTTTAATAAGGCTTACCCCCTTGACCATTTATCGAGATTGGTTACTTGTCATGCTTAAGGCAAGGGGCTAAGTCGAAGAACGGATCTAACTTGTCTTCATGGTTGTCATAAGTGTGCAGGTCGCAGTAAAAGAAAGAAAGCGGCACTCATATCTCACTCATCACGGTCACACAATCACATTCCATAGATAAAAGATTCCATTCTATTCTATTCCATATCTACATCATCATCATAACATAAACAAAAAAGGGGCAAAGTACAAGCCCTCAACCACTCTCCCCTGTACCCTCAGGGCGGTGGGAAGGTGGAGGGGCCATCTCTCTCGGTCCCGTCGTGCTCCCCTTGGCTGCCCCCTCGCGCCATCGTCCCTCCTCCTCGTTCCTCCGCCGTCCGGAGGAACCTGTCATTTAGTGCCCTAATGATCCGCTGGGGATGCCACTCCTGCTGGCCAACGAGCGACTGCACCCGACAGGGACAAGGGTCTCTCTAGACCCCTCATCTCTGACCTTAGCAGCTCATGGCGATGTCGCTCGCTCCCCAGCTGCGAACGAAGCTCATCCACCTCCCGACACAGTCCTGTCGCCTCATCCGCCTGAGGGCGTAGGCGCAACTCCGTCATCTCTGCCTCTAGTGTGGTCGTCTGTGCCAGAGCATCCTTCAACTCCGCCTCCTGCAAGTCAAGCATTTGACAATAGGGGAAATAAAGAACAATGGGCAAGTAATTAATAACTCACCTGCTCACGCAGCTGGGCCATGGCCTCCTCCACCCGGGTCAATGCTGCAGCCAACTGACCCTCCAGCACGGAGCGGCCAGGCTCGTCCCGAGAGGTGGAAACGCCTCCCACCATCTGCTGCGCCTGCTCCAGCTCGGCGCGCTGCAAGGATGGACACAGGGGTCAGTCAACTGATGCTAAGGGTAAAAGGGGGCACGGAGTAGAGCACTCACCAGCTCGGTCACTGTCCACTGGAGGTCATCCCTATGCTGGATCATGGAGTGGAGGACACCCTCGAGGGAGGAAACCCGGCCCTCGGGGTCGAACTGTAAACACAAGTCAGGTTAGCCAAAGGATTAACAATTGCAAATATTTAGAAGGGGCTAAGCTAGTAACACTCACCGGTCGTCGGGTCCCCCTATACACCTAGGCCTCGTACCTCCGTGTGTAGGCACGGAAGTAGTCCTCGTCGCTGGTGGCCTCGGAGGTCACCACTCGGCCTCGCTGCCTCCAATTCTCGAGCTGCTCCAGGGCTCGCACCCTCCAATCAGTAACCTTCTGGATGCCCCAGAAGCTGTGACCCGGCTTCTCCCACAGCCTCTGCAGGGTCGGGAACTCCACTACTGCTAGTGGAGCCCCAAAGTTCTCGCCACTAGCCGCAGGTGGAGTGGCAGCTCCATGTTGAAGGCGTGGAGCCAGATCTCCCTACCGAAGTAGGGGTGGCCCTACACCACCCACGGCTGGCCAGCGTCGTCCTCCCCAGCTTAGGGGGTCCACTCAAACTGCACATCACAGATAAAAAGCTCATTAGCAAAATTTTCAGCGACAAATTAAGGAAGGGTTGTAATGGGTAGAAGTACTCACATGTCCAAAAGGGATGACATCCAGCGCGTCCTGGATGAGGGTCACCTGCAGTGCAGGGACCACTCATCGGGGTGAAACTACCAGCGCTACAGGAGCGGCACGGTGCCCAGCCGCCTCGACATTCCCCGCCCTAGGGAAGGGAGGTAGTAGTAGACACGAACTGCAAAACAACATAGTCAGTAGCACAATCAATCAATTAAAATAAGTAGGAAAAGCAATAAAGGGTAAGGGTGAGAAGCGTACCTGTAGAAATGGGAAGAACCCGGCCACCCCTGTCTCCCTGCAAAGGTACCCAGGCTGTCAAAGAGGTGGGCCAGGAGGGCCGCACCCCATGCATAACTGCGCACCTGGGTTAGATCCTCCAGCAGGGGCAGACCACCGGCAGCTCACCGGTCCCCTTGGTCCCCAAGATGACTTCCGATCACAAGGATCAGGAAGCGCTCAGTCTCGGTCCGCTGTTGCCCCGTCCTCTGCCAGCGTCGCTCTAGCGTCTGTCATCAATCGGGCCATGTACTCCGCCAGCCTCATCCTCGGCACGAGGGATGACCTCCCTCGTCACCTCCAGCCCCAGGGGCCTCTCCACCATCTCCTGATAGCAGGTGTACGTCACCCGTGTCACCGCCTAGCCATCAACCCTTAGGCCGGTGATCCATGCCACGTCCTCCAATGTGGGGATCATGTGAACCCACGGGAGGAGGAAGGCCTGGCACTGGGGGTCCCAGCGCTCTTTCAGTGCCTGAATCAGTACCACATCGGTCGTGAGCTCCTCTAACCTAAGAAAGGGGCCCAAACCCCATCTGCTCCAGTCTTGTCCCCTGGAAGTTCGGCAGGAGCCCCTGGTAGACCGCCCAGACGATGGCCCACCCCAATCGGGACTGTAGCTTGCTCGGCAAAACACCCACAAAAGCACAAATATCAGTCAGAATCCACAAAACAGCATTCTGTTTAGATCGCGAAGGCCCACTGTCGCCTTCTCAAAGTGACACAATGATGTGTCAACATTTAGGTTTCTGAAGGCAACGGGTTGACCCGTCACCTTTTGAAGGCGACACCCAGGGTGTTGCGCTCACCCTGGTAATGCGATAGGCAACCTGTCGCGTTCACAGGGTGATCGGGGGGCGGGCAGTAGTCATTCCTCGGTCGTTCCACTTTGGGTGAAAGTCCTACACGGGTGCTCAGCACCCCTGTCCACCCCATTCCACATATCAAAACCACACAGGGGATTAAGTTTTTTGCCTACCATATTGGGGCCGGCCAGTTCTTCCTCGCCCGGACCTTCTATGTGGTTACCTCCATGGGGAGGGCCGGAGCTCCCTCCCCATCGTCGTGGACAGTCCCTCGTCTGTCCGCCACCGGTGGATGGTGTTCTTGGACCTCCGTCGGTCCCCACCGTCGTCGCCGCCTTGGTCTCCATCGCCCTCCATCGCCACAAGCCACCGGAGAGACGGGGAAGAGAATGAAGGGGAGAAGAAGGGCACCAGAAGAAGGAGAGAGAAAGGGGGGAAGTCCCGCCGCCGTCGCCGTCAGCCGGAACTCGCCGGAAATGGGGAGCTCTGCCGCCAGAGAGGAAAGGGGAGAGGGAAGAGAGAGAAGAGTGAAAGAGGGAAAGAGACAGGAGGCGTGGGGCCCCAAATTCAAACCGCCTCAGCCCTGTGGTCGCGACCACAAGGCTGTCGCGTTAATTTTGTGTCGCGACACTATACCTGTCGCGTTTATCTGGAGGGTCACGACAGTTGACTTGTCGCTTTCAAGCTCGCGACGCTCACTCTGTCGCCTTCTCAGTTTGTTCACAGAACACATGCAAATTCACATTTTCATGCTAAATCTCAAATGCTTACTTCATATAAAATCTGAAAATGATCATAAAATGTCTGATACAATCACTATCATCCTCCCAACACATCAAATCTCCCAAAAATCTTTTAAAAAAAATACATCAAGTCTCTCTCGCTAGCTCATGGTCATCACGTGCCCGGATCTCTCTATACTCCTGAGGTATGCCAAATTGTCTCGCCCTCCTCGTGCACCGTGGGTGTAGGGCGTGAGTGGCACATATGCGCCACATCACCAGCGCGCTCCGCACGGCCTGCTTATCCTCCGGATCTCCCAAGTGTCTCGCTTTCATAGGAGGTAAGTGTGATGGCTGAAGTAGCTTCATCCTCGGATTTCCGATTTGAAGATAGCACCTACGCAGGTTGTAGAGAACCATCTCCATGTTCCCCACAAGATGTAGATCCACTCCACGCCCAAGGGGAAGCCATATGTCCACTCTACATAGCGCCACTATATCCATGGCGAAGTGCTCAATCGGAGTGTGTTGAGGTAAGGCCGCCATGCATGCGAGTCTTCTTGTCGCCGTCCTACACACAATGCGATCGGAGAATTGGTCGCTCTACCGATGAAGCACAAAGGATGGCACCAAAGATCCGGCTTTCCGTAGTGGGATTATCTACAGGCTTAAACTTTATCATCACTCGCAACCAGCACTCTAGGACGATCATAGAGCCATAAATTAGGCCCCCCGAAGTCGCCGATGTGAGACCCGCATAGAGGTAGGCCAAACCACATGAGAAAGGGAGAGTCCTCACCATATCCCAATAATGGCGCTAAGGGTTGCGTGGTCTAAGAGGTGATCCCCGAACGGGAAGAGTACCACCCCGCATAAGCACATAGCCACAGATTGGCTATTTCTTGGTAGTTCCCACACTTATTTTACATTGACATATAACCCATTTAGACAAGGAACTAGGTGAATGTGTTGAGGGCTAATCATGCTATACACATCTTCAAGATCCATCATGAATTCGCCTAGGATGAGTTTTGGATTGATAGGCTCAACGGTGTAACTAGTTTCTGCTCATCTCCCCTTGTAGTTTCTGTTGGGTTAAGTGTGTTTTGGAATTTCCTAAAGTTGTATTTCAATGATAACCAATAAACATCACTCATACTTTGATTTTGATGATGACACATTGTGATTTTAATGATGACATGTGGAAAAACAAGTTACGCTTATTTGGAAGCTATCATTATGCGTGAGTAAAATACTCCGCCAAGTACCATAAGTCATGTTATGCTTAAAGCTAACTGTGTGCATATCGTGTGTGATTGCTTGCTAACTTTTTCATTCCATGCACATATTAAGGGGGAGTAAATTTGAAAAAGTGCAAAAATGTTCTTGAAAAGCAATGAATTTCATGCAATATTTATAGGGGAGTAAGTCAAAAGAATCTTTGAGTGAATGCTGGAGAAATATTCTTTCATATCTGACTTATCATCAACTCCCATTCAGTTTATAGACAAATCTCTTGCACATAATTCCTCACTCTCACATTGCATTGGCATTCTTGGTATATCAAATGGTGATTTGAAGAAAGACAAGTTAGGCTTGTCTGGACACTGTCACTATGCGTCAGTATGTCTTCGCCAAGTATCAAGATTCCTTTATGCAATTGTTGAGGGGGAGTATTTGTGGAGGGGAGGTATTGTCTATTCTTCACTCATTTCTCTTGACATTTGTTGTCTATATTGAGCCTCAATTATCAGAATTTTTGAGTCATTGTGCTATTTTCTAATGAGAGAATTAAGTCATTGAACCTAAACTCATTGTGCACTTAGTTTAATTTTAAAGATTCATTATCATTTCAAGGTTAAGCAATCTTAATACTGAATGTTTTTAAAATGATTTGCAAAACACTTGTAGGCACATGAGTGGCTTTACTATTCAACATGTGCATGCTTAAGCTTCATTTTTACCACATGTTAAGAATAATTTCTCTAAATTCGTA
Organism: Colocasia esculenta; assembly: GCA_014218235.1. Classification (NCBI taxonomy): domain Eukaryota; kingdom Viridiplantae; phylum Streptophyta; class Magnoliopsida; order Alismatales; family Araceae; genus Colocasia; species Colocasia esculenta. The sequence continues at coordinate 68,957,338 of CM024763.1, read as the reverse complement.
GTCATGTCTTTTCTGGTCAAAGGTAACATATTCCTGTAAAACGTCAAAAGAAAATGATCAACAATCTGGAAAGATACAACAGAGCAATGCAAATTTTGAACACTGAGTGACCAGGTCATTTCACCTAAAAGTGATTTGTTTCGCGTCAAAAAGTGAAAATCAAAGTTTTCAACTCTGTATAAGATAATGAAAGTAAAACACTGAGTAATCAGGAGGTCTTGCATCTGATCAATATGATCTCTTGCACTGAAAAGTGAGATTTAACTAATTTATTCTTGTACTCTTTCCAGTTTAAAAATGAAATAAATCAAATTGTCAGGATGGAAAAGCTTAAGACCTTAATAAAGTTCATGCATACTGAGTTTAAACCTATTATTTTACATTGTGTTAAACTTAAAGCTCATAACATCCTTGTTAAATATTTCTGCTCACTCATATAGGTCACTTCATTTCACATTTACCTCATTATTTTAACACATTCAATCATTATTCTTTGCTATACTTTGTGTTGAGTTTGTCTTTGTGATTAAACCTTGTTGCACATAACAAAAAACATAATAATTTCTCTCATATGTCAATATCACTTGGCCTCACTTATCTTGATCATTTCTGAACATTCTTTTCCTACATTCATTTCTTGATCTCCTACAATCTTTGTTTCCTCTCTTATCTATCGTTTGATGCTGTCAAAAAGGGGGAGAAATGTCTCTAAGTGGGAGAAAGGTATCTAGGGGGAGAAAGTCTCTAGGTCTAGGGGGAGAAAATTCAAAGGGTGCATATGGTCAAGGGGAGTTGTTGCAGTCAAGGGAGTCAAGATATTGGGAGATTGTGCATAGGTTTTGTCATCATCAAAAAGGGGGATATTGTTGGGTTGATTGTGTTTTGGATTTCCTAATGTTGTATTTCAATGATAACCAATGAACATCACTCATACTTTGATTTTGATGATGACAGATTGTGATTTTGATGATGATATGTTCTTGATGTTTATATCTCATATTTTAATGATAATATCTTATACTAATGATTATGGGTTAATTTTGCAGGTGTATGCAGATTTTGTCATAGTGGTGTCGACACACCCTCTACTGGCGTCGACACAATGCTTCAAACCCAAGGCAGAATGATGAAGAAATAGTCAAGTGGTGTCGACCACAGGATCTAGTTGGTCGACACTAGTCCCAGTTCCCAGAGAACCCAGTTGACAGGTCTGTACTGTGTGTCAACACAGCCTCAAGTAGTGTCGACAATAGATCTAGTTCCCAGAAGACCTACTTGGCAGTTCTGGACAGTGTGTCGACACAGCCTGAAGTAGTGTCGACACTAGTGACCCTTCCCAGAGAACCAATTCTGCCAGTTTGGGACAGTGTGTCGACACACTCTGAAGTAGTGTCGACACACTCCGGCTGAAACTTAAAATCGTGGATTTATCTGGACACGTGGCCGGTTGGGGTTCAAGGATTTGACCTAGGTTTCTATGCCCATGCACCCCAAGGCACTTTATGGACATATGGGGCTATAAATACCCATGCTCTTTGTACCCCAAGGCAAGAGAGCCCACACACTTCCCGAAGAACCTTTTTGGCGCTGAAAGGGGGTTTCCCAGATCTTGCTTCCATCTAAATTGCAGACCATCCTTTCAAGAGGAGGACGTGGGAATCAAGGAGAATCTCTAGAGAGAAGCTTGCTGTGCTGAGATAAGGAGCAGATCCAACAGAAGAGAAGCAAAGGAAGAAGAAGAACTGCCAATCCAGATGGTAGTGAAGCAGAGCATCGTGGATTGAAGAAGATCTCCAACGAATTCCTTCAAGCATCTTCAATCCAAGCTTCGCAAGTCTTCTTCATCAGGGAACATCCAAGTCACATCTATTTCATTTATTTCTTGGAGTGTCATCCAGTTTTTCATTGTGTGATCTGTATGTGTTCTACACAGATCACTTAATTTTGTTTGTTCTATTTTTATCATTGTATTGAGATAGATCGGGCTAGAGGATCTATTCTCTAACTGAGCTTGTTCTAGCAGAACTTGGATCTTTTATGGTCCAAAGGTTTGGAGCCGTAGTGTTCCGGTGTGGAGCCGTTGTGCTCAAGTGCTTGTGAGTCGTCGTGCTCATAAGTGGTTTGTGGAGTAGGTCGTCGTACCTATCTCGTGGGTTTTCTTTGAGTCATTGTACTCAAAGGGTTTAGAGTCATCGTGCTCCGGTTGTTTCTTGAGTCGTCGTGCTCGAGGGTGTTCGGAGTCGTCATGCTCCAGAGTGTGTTGTACTCAAGGTTTTGAGTAGTGTGGCCTCACTGTGTGAGGGGTGGACATAGGAGTCACTGGAGGTGATTTCTGAACCACCTAAAAATCCTCTGTGCAATGGTTTGAATTGTGGTTTGACTTTGTATTACGCTAGATGCATACATAGGGATTTCGTTCACACTACTAATCGATTTGCTCACACACACTAATCACAGTTCAGATCAATAAATTGTTTGGGTGAATTGATCTCTGATTCGAAGTAATTTTAAATTGCTTGAGCTTCCACATTAATTGGTTTTAGATCTATTCAACCCCCCCTTCTAGATCTGATCCATCCACCCATTCGATCGTACCAGTTTTGGGTAGAGCCATGAATGCCTCAACCTCCTCAAGAAGAACGGTGGCCTCAAACATCGGGAAAAGAAAGTTATGGGTTTATGGGTGCCAAAGCTCTATCAAGGCAGTGATGCTATGCCAATCAAAGGAAATCTTATGATAGTTATGGGCGGCTATCAAGATACCCCCCAAACCCCACTCTCTTAATGCACGGATCACATGCATAGGGAGGACTTTGATCATGGGTGCTATCCACGTGAGCTTAGAGTATCGGCGGAAGCCGGGGAAGAGCTAGAGGAGAAGAAGAAAAAGAAAAGAGAAGAGGAGAAGAAGAACATGCATTAATAGAGAAATTCGGAGTTGAAAATAACAAAAAATTGAAAAGATCATCTTCCATACCTCTCTTACATCGCCATTGCTACTCAGATGATTGGGGACATCTATCTACCTCAGGAGCTCGCCGTAGGACGTCCGGGCATGCTTGGGACCTCCATAGAAAGCCTCTTCACCCATGGGAGCACTTGGAGATCTCTTCATCGCCATGGGAGTCTTAGGAGCTTGAAGAGAAGAAGGGAGGGTTTGAACTCCAAATTTGGGCCTCTACCCCCTTATTTATAGACATTTGGGAATCCTATTCATGATGGAATGGGTTTAGAAGGGTTAATGGAAGTTAAACCAGGACTAGGAAGCCTTAAGAGTCCAAGTGAGAAGCAAACATAGAGTTATCGGGTTGCCTTCTATGTTCTCGGCGCAAAACCTATGATCACGATGTATCGACAAGTCGCCACCTGGTCGCGACAGAGTTGTCATCGCGTTCAGGTTAAGGTAGCAATAGTCATACCGTCGCATTCAATGTTTGAGTTTTGTTGGCTAATTCCTTTGCATTTTTGTAATTTCTATTGCCACTTTGAGATATGTTTGCACGTATGCTTTAAGTTCTCCAATTACTTTGGTGCATACTGAGCTTGTGTCTTGTTTTTATTGAGCTTTATCTTGAAAAAAAAAAATTAGAAAATACAGAAAATCCACGAAAATTAAAAATTTTAGAAAATCAAAAAACAGCTCGTCAGGTAAGTGCAGGTAAGTATTTCTAACCTTATCTCTACATTACTATATCGTATCTACCCTACTATATCATCTCAAGGACCGGCTAGTTCTCATTGTGTTCTGGGATCTGAGTTCCCCTTCACCAAAAACATGGATGATCTAAGTGTGCACTGTTAATCGTTGGATAGGGCGTTAGATGGTATGGCTTGGGGACGATGGATTCTATCGCACGCCGGGGATGCGAAGTGTCTAGACCCTTGCTCATTTTGTCTAGCAATATTATCCTTGAGTATTTGTTATTTTCTCCTTTTCTTTACATTTTATTTTATGATTTCTTTTTTCTTTTAGCCCAGCATGCATAATTTAGGATCTTTGAGCTTCATGCTTCACGATTAATTAAAGCCAGCTTCGTGATGATGTTTCAACCAGATCTTCATTTCTCAGACGGAATTTCATTTCATTCTGAATTTGAAAGTTCTCTTCGAGCTAGTTGCTCGGTTCAGTTTGCCAGTATGGTTCCTATTCAGGATTCCTCTCATCCCCATTCATTATATCAGTCATTCCCTTTCCCCTTTGATTCGCTCATTAGTCGTGAATCGCTCGAAGGCCAGAGTCGAATAGACCCGCCGGGCAGCACCTATCCCCTAATGAACGAAACCTGCAAGCTAAATGTGAGGCCCTCGAATTTCCGTCGCATTATTTGTATTTATGTGTGTGTGTTCGTGCTTGTGTATGTATGTACATATTTACGTACGTATTAATTAGTACGAGTACGTGTGCATGTGTTTATATTAAATATAAATAATGTACATATTGCATGGTGATAGTATGGATATAATACTATATACATATTGCATGTATATATGCATGGTATGCATGTTTTCTGCATATTTTAGAGTTCTGGCCGAAGGCCACCTTGGCGTCAAGCCCAGGCCGTTTAGGTGGTGTCAGCGTCCAGACATGGACGCCAACACTAATCCTGGCGTCCAGCGATATGGACGCCAATCTCTCTGGCCTGCATGCGCAGCAGAGCTGCAAGCTTCTGAAACAAGGTAAGCCAACCATTGGGGGATGTTCCCAACGGGTCTGAAGGCTGTCAAATCAGCATGGTTAGTGGGAGAGAGACTCCCCTTAAGTCTAAACCCGAAATGGCCTCTCCCTACTCCTCCCTTCACCTTGCAAGAGGAGAAAAAGTGAGAAGAAAACCCTAGGAGAAAGCTGAGAGAAAAACCCACCTTGCCACCCAAAAACCCACACTTCTGAAGCTTGATCCGGAAATCTACTACTTCAAGGAGGTTGCTGGATCAAAGGAGGAGGCTTCCCCGACATCCCCTTGGCGTGGAGATCATCCAGGAGCCCGGAGGAAGAGATCATTTGGAGGGAGTTCTGCACTTCTTCGGACAGCCCAAGGAGAGCTTCACCGAGCCCTAGATCCTTTGGAAGAATTTTTGAAAGGCAAGTGACCTATCCATGATGTTCCCATATGAGTCTAGGTCGATTTACTAATTTTATGAAATTTCCCTCGAGTCCTAAACCCTCCCATTCACCAAATCTTGAGAGGTCGGGTCTGTGTTTCTACACAGACCTGCATTGACGGCAAGGTCCCTGGACGCCCAGATCATGCTTGGCGTCCATCGACCATGCCGCTGACTCTGAGTCAGCGGCCAGAGATTGCCGCCAAGTTCCTCTGGACAGAACAGTGAACTGTTCTGCCCTTCCTTTACATAATTTCGGTATGGTTTCCGTGATGAGGATATGGTAATCCTATACTCTATGTATATAGTTGATTGTGGTGTGTGAATGAATGTGGTGTGTGATGGTGAATGTAGGAATTGTATCCCTTAAACTTTTAAGCATGACTTGATAATATTCTTGCCAATCCATGTTTCATGAGTAGGATTAATCTGAATGCCTTGATTTTATCAGATCATGGAGATTAGTAGGTCAGTAGATGTATGCCCAATTTTGGTAAATTGTCCATGCTTGCATGAGTTGCAAATAAATTCGGTTCGGTAATTAGAAAGACATGCAAAAATGGTTTGTGGTGTTTGATCTATAGATGTATGATTTAGGGTGGATTATGTATTCTCAGATCATGTATGTGACAGAAACTTCTGTTCAACAGTAAGTGGCAACATTTCATGATGTGTTAAACTCCATGTAACTTGAATTGTGAATGGCATGCAAAATAAGTGTTTAATTTTCTGTAAATTCTATGTAGCTCAGAAAAATATGAAAATTTGAGTGTATGATCTTGAACCCGAAGACAGCATGTGGTTAAAATTTCAGGTCATTTGGATCAGTAAATAAAAAGTTATGTATTTTCATGTGAAATGTGATAATCTACGTATATTATCGTAATGTGATTAGTTATTATCTACAACCAACTTGATTGGTGAAACTACTGTGTGCTAAGCTCTTGAAATTATGTAGTACCATGTTAGGAAAAAAAAAACAGAGATATTCATGTGAGTGAGAAAGTGAATGTGATGAAAAGTGTGATGTGTAAAACCATGTGTAAAACGGTAAATGTGTAATGTGTAACTGTGCCAATGTGACACTGCTTCCGTAGAGGGCAGTGGAGCTGTATCAGGGAAAAGTCCCCCTGAGAAAGTTCAATGTGTATGTGACCCTAAGGGCATTAGGGGAAATCCTGGAGGTGGACAAGTACCACTGGTTAGGGTGGAGACTTGTTCTCCCGGTCTGCGCAGTCCAAGAGTCGCCATTGGAATGCCTAGATGGCGTCTATGTGTAATGTGATGTGTATATGTCCTTCTTTGGTGGTTTGGACTATGTGTCACGGCACCTAAAATGTGTAATGGGAAATGTGTAATGTGTATGTGTCCATGTGTAAATGTGTAAGTGACAATGTGAATGCGTATGTGTAAAGTGAACCATGTGAAAGAGGAAACTTGTGTAAAGAAAATGTGAAACTAAAGATGTGAAAATATGTTATTGAAAACCATGTGAGACAAATCTGAAATCATGTGAAATTAGTGAATTTATGTTATTACCATCGTGTTATTATGTGCAAAGATGTCTAGAATCCATGTTAGGGATAAATGGGTGAAAATGGGTACAAGAAAGCATGATTGTTTGATCACATGATATGTTTTATGCCATATTGTAGCTTTCATGTATAGGTTTACAGCCGTTAAACCATGTGAAATCAGCAACCTAAAGCATGTGAAAAGGGTTATGTATGTACTTAAGGACATGTGAAATCCATGCTAGTTGTGTTCCCCTTTCATGTATGTAAAATGTTCACGTTGGTAGCTCTCATGTTTTAGCTCTTTAAAGATTAAAGTTTCATGAGTAAATTGAATAGAGAGCATGTGATAGGTGAATTTTATTTTTTAGAAATCTGAAAGCATGATTCATGTATAAAATTGTAAAACTTTCATGATAGGTTGAAACTTGAATTGACTAGCATGCTATGTGTTGCAAAATGTAAATGTGCATGTAGAAACCACTAGGACTTGTACGTGTATGTTATGAGTAGTGTTGCTTGCTGAGTCCTTGGACTCACTCCTTGCTTCGGCGTACAGGTATAGTTGGTGACACACACCGTTGGAGGAGACGGTGGAGATAGACTCCGAGCACGAAGACTAGCTTTGGAGTTTCTTGAGATTTGTGTATTTCATAAGTATGTAATTTGAACATTGTATTAGAGTATTATGAAAAGGATGTATAAATGTGGACAATTTGTGGTTCTATTTCAGCAATTTAAATTATGTGGACCTTTAGTTCTATTATGTTAATTACGAATTGCATGTATGTTTAATGTGGATGATGAATGAATGGAGACAATTGTCTTTTACTTCCGCTACTCTGTTGTATATTCGCGTGTATCTCAGTTGTATGTATCGTTGGGTAAATGTCCCACTGTGAGGACTCTTGCTATACCGACGTGGGTGGTATAACCGTACCGGTATAATCAGGGCCGTCACACTAAAGATGGCTAGGGTACCTCTTCATCAAGAGGTTGATCATTTCTTTTCTTTTGATCTTTATTCATCCCAGATTTGAACCATCCCTGCATTCTGTTCCAGCCATGTTCGAAGATCGCCAGATAATTCTCGCTGCTTATTCGCTCAGAATGGGTGTCACTTTACCTTGATGCCTACTTTTCATCTCATTCCACTTCGTTCCGCTACGTCGTCATTTCATGTCATCTCCGCTTCACTATCACTCCACTCCCTTGCAAAGTAGGCATCAAGGAGGGGCAATCTATAGACACCCATTTCTGGCCCATAAGTCAAGCCAAATTCCTTGTCATATCATTGATGCCCCACGTTGGCTCATCATCGCCTAGCTGGCTTTATCCGATCATGGCGTCCTTCTCATTAGTTCATTGCCCTGGTGGGTTCTTCCTAGTCAAATCAGTCAGTCTTCATCATCATCTCGTAGCTCTCTCAGTCAGAAGTCCAACGCTTTAAACTGCACGTCAATCTGATACTCATGCAAGAAGATCAGACCCTTTAGATTGAGCCATATGCTGAAAGTCCATGAAGGCGACAATGTCCCTGTCGCGTTAACTTCAGAGGACAACACTATTCATGTCGTGTTCATACCCAATATCGACTTGCCTTCAAGCCAGAATCGATCATCTTCAGAAGGCGACACCTCGATACGTCGTGTTCTAATTTGGCATTTCAATTCCCTGAAAAATCGCAAGAAGGCGACGTATCGAAGCGTCGCGACCTGTTAGCGACAAGGAGCTCATCTCATTCTAGTTTCCATGCAACATACCCTTTCCTAACCCGACTTGGATCCCTGCTATTGATGAATAGTATGACTTTTAGTTGGTCTAGAGGCATCCAAACCCTTCCAAATTCGGAGGAAACTCACTTTAGAAGGTCCTTTCCGAGTTCTGATTCCCCTTGCCTGAGCTTACTTACCCAAATTCAGACTCTTGCCTATTATTCTCCTCTCATCCCGTTCAGGAATAATGGGGTAAAAATCCCTTCATAGAGCATTGTTTAGGGCGAGGCCAACATCTACTTCTTCCTCTCCCAGAGAGCTTCGAGTTCTCAGAAGACCTCTCAGCCTCCAGATGACCAGGAAGTGCCCCCCAGGGCATTTTCACCTCATCTACACTTTCTCTCTCTTGTTCTTCTTGATTTTTCTCTTCACACATGCATGCTAGATCGATTTCTTTTCGTAGATTTGCATTAGAACACTACACACACACCGTTTTTAATCACCCGAAGGGGTTAAAACCCCACCCCACGTGAGTTCCTCCAAATTAGTTCATGTTCATTGTTTGTTTTGGGATAGATTCTATATAAAACGAATTTCTAATGGGTGTTTTATTGTTTTGATCTTCTTGGATGGTGTTAGAAGAAAGTAGCAGCACGAGGCTCTTGCCCCTTGGCCAGCTAAGGAGCAAGAAGAACAAAACCCACAGTCCTCATCTTCTAGAGCAGAAGGCGATAGCAAGCTGGTTGTGATCTGAGGAAGGCGACAGTTCGTGCGTCATTTTCAGAAAACTAGAAGGCGGCACCTCCATCGTCGTGTTCAGGTTAAGGTGACGACGGGCCTGTCGCGTTCACAGGACCAGGTACCCTTCTGCACCTTTCTTCCTTTTCCAAAGTAGTTATTGTCTTCCTTCATCATACATCTCTTTTGAAACTACTTTGGGGTGATCACGATCCTTTTTCCTTATTATTAATCATCATCTTTGGGGAACAAATCCCGTGATTACACTGATAAGAGTGGATTACAAGGAAAAAACATCAAATCAAAGCCAAAAATAAAAAATTCTATGATATCTCTCTCCCCCTTTGACATAATCAAAACAAGAGAATCACTGAGGAGAAGGAGGTGGTGGAGGTAGCTGTTGAAGAAGTTTGCTCTCAATCCTTGCCATTCTCATTTCCAAATCATCACAATTCTCCTGAAGATGGATCTAAAGAGCATTGAACCTTGTGTCCATATAACTCTGCATTTCACCTAGCTTGGTGGAAACCACAACTAGAATATTATCTGTCCCATGTGGCATAGGGGGTGCAGCAGTAGAGGATGTGGCCGGATGACTCTCAGCAGTCTCAGTGTCTCCATGAGGCTTCCAAACATGCTCAAAATCAAATTTCAAAGATCTGATATGGTGAACCATTTCTGTGTTGTATTCTCTCAGAACATTCATGTTCCCAGTCATTTGAGTATAAGATTTTTTAAGAGCTAGAAGATCCGCTAGCTATTCTGATCCTTTTTGAATTGCGGCTTCAACTTCTTGCAATTTATCAAAGATTTGAGCTTGAGTGAAGGCAGCACTGTTGAAAACTTCTCCAATTCTTTCTATGAGCCTGTTAGATCTAACAGCTGCAAATCTAGCAGATTGCTCCTGTCTGTCTATATCTTCACTGAGCTTCCTCTCAATATCTTCCAAACTGCTCCCAAACTACAGAGATTGTTCTTCAATTTTTGTATTCAGCAAGCTAACAAATTCATTCAGAGCAGTAAACTAGTCTTATAGGAATTGTAGGAGCTATGGTGGTATAGTAACTTCAGCAGATGAAGTGGAAGGATGGGCCTGCTCAGAAACAACGGTCTCATGAGGAGTTTGATGAGCAAGTGAAAATTGTGGAGGATCCACACCTAGATCATTAAATCTAGGTATAGGAGAGTAAGGTCTATGAAGAGAAGGTGAAGGGGCAGGAATGTCTTCATCCATCTGAACTCCTTGATGTTCAACATCATCTCTCTGCTCATCTTCGTTCTGTTGTGGCTGATCCACATCAATTTCTTCATTGGCATTTCCTTGGGATGCAACTGGTTCTTTCATCAACTGTGGTTCCAAATTTAACTTCATAAACTTGACAATATGTGCCAGATTGTAGATGTGGTACTTTGGAATCTTCATGAACTTAGTATTGTCTAATAGAACATTTGCCTTCTGAAAAATAGTGGACAGGTGTGCAACATAAGGCAAACTCTTTCTCAGTTCTCGTCTTGTTGCTTCATGAAGTAGTTGACAAACAATTGTAGACAAGTTGACTTTCTCTCTTCTGATCAAACAATACATTAGAAACTGTTGCAGACTGGTGATCCTGAGCCTTCACCTCCTTGAGGGGTCAGTAAGGTAGTGCACAAATGATGTAGCACTCTGTTCATAGGAGGAAATTTGTTTGCATTCGAGGTTGACACCCTAGTCTGGAAAATGTTCCCTTTATCATATGGCAATCCAATCATCAGTGTAACGACCCTCCTTATACCGATATGATTATACCAATCCACATCGGTATAACGAACACCGTCACAGTGGGACACTGACCCAATAATAACGTTAGATTGAGACGTACAAAAATATTGAAATAGAACAGCGGAAACAAGTAAATATCCAATCTTATTCTATCATCATCATTCTATTCATAGTCCATATAGCATAAAAGAAAAACAATGCCCACCATATTACAATTCCAACAAATTACATTGTCCATATGAAATATTCCATTATATAATTACATACTTATGAAAATAGGTACAAGAAGAATCTCCACAACACTAGCTATATTCCATTATATAATTACATACTTATGAAAATAAAGGTACAAGAAGAATCTCCACAACACTACTACTCTCCTCTCGCTCAGAGTCGCTCGTAACTATCTCCTCCAGGGAAGTGGAGAGATCTGCCACACCTATACCCGAAGCAAGTATGAGTTTAAATAGACCCAACAAGCAATCCATGAACACAACCATACACATATCATCTACACATGCTAGTTTCCTAAGCATTTAAGGATAAACATGGTGCATGCTTTATATTACTTAAACAACTAAGTATAAAACCTATAACATGCTTTCTACACCTTTTGTTCATCATGCTTCAAAGATTTAAATCTCATTCAAACCATATTGCAACTATAGACAATTTAAGCATGGAACTATACATAAAGTAAATAGCATACCTAGTATAGATTCTATTCATTTTCTTCATGTATTTAACACAATTGTACACACATTTTTCTTGCTATTTTGACATGAATTTAACACATTCACATAGGATTACACTATTTCACCTGATAACACATTCACCTAACAATTTCACATGCTCATATTTCACATTGCACATTTCACATGATCATATTCACATTTTACACTTAATTGTCGTGACACATAATACAAACCACCACTAGAAGGACACACATAACACATACACATATCCATCACCTAGGCAACATAGTGATAGATCTTGGTTAACTGTGCAGAACCGGGAGAAGCACTCTCCACCCTAACCAGTGGTACTTGTCCACTTATAGGATTTCATCCTAATGCCCTTAAGATATCACTCACATTGAACCTTCCCATAGGGACATTACTACGGTACGGTTCCACAACCCTCTATGGTAGCAGTGTCACTAACGGCAGAGTTTATACATTTTCACGTTATCACATTGTCATATTATTCACATTCATTTAGACAAACACACATTCACTTTTAACACATATACATGGATCAGTTTGCAAAGCATGCTATTACTGTTTCATAATGTATTAAACTCATACACAAGCCTATTCATGCTGGTAACTACTGAATCATACCAGATAATGCTTACATGTTCAACATGACTAATTCCCATGGTTAAACTAATAATCGCATTTCCTGTTATCATAACAGAACCAATTTTTTATCACAGGTTCTAAACAGTAACCATGTCACATGCTCAATTGTTCAGAATTTTGGACCTAGTAAATAATTAAACAATTAAAACATCTTTCAGGCATATTTATCATTAAATTCATTTACACATAATACACAGTAAGTCATGCATAACCCTGTCAAAACCTGCCAACAATCGTTATAAGCACATGGAAATTTTTTGAAACCCTAAGGTACAGAAAATCTAATTATTTAGAAATTTCCCAGATTATTTCATGCTCACTGTCCATTTACATAAATTCTAATAAATAAAAGTGTATACAGAAATTCATCATATCCTCATGATGTGACCTACTAAATGTACTTGACCCAAGATATTTCATGTAGCATGTACACACATCCAGAAGTCCGAAACATATACCACAGAGATCAAATATGCATTTGTAAAAAGACTTGAAGAACTTGGCGGCACAGAGGTTGCCACCAACTGGGTTAACGACACATGATGTTGCCGCTAATCCTGGATCTTAACGGCAGCAAGCTGGCTGTTAAGTTCTTGTCTGTAGAAGTGCAGACTGCACGCACAAACCATGGTCAATGGGGGTTCCATGACTTAGAAGACATGTGTAGGGGTGATGTACAAAGGTTACTTGCATGTTAAAAATTTATAGATAGGATTATTTTTTCCGAAGATGCTCTCCTCGGCTAAGCCAAGAAGCGCCTCAAAACTCCTCCTAAACTGGTTCTGTGTTGATGTTGGTTGCACACCAGAGTCGGGGAAGATCGACCAATGCTAGGAGCACCTCCCAGTCGACGTAGATCGCCAAGAGGACTTCCCAATCGTCGGATCGAAGTTTCCCAAGATCAGGTTTTGAACAAAGCAGTTCAAGGGTTTTCACAAAAGCCAAAAGACCTAATCTGTCCAAAAGAATGAGTTTTTGCAGAACCTAAGGGGTCGGGTACGCATTAAGGTAGGGATCTTACCGTTGGAAGCCAGTTTCCAAAACAAGAGCCGAAGGAAACATAGCCGTTTCTAGATCTAAAACTGCACAATTTCTGGGAAATAGACGGCCACATAGTTGCCGTTTACTTGGAGTTGGCATCCATCGATCTGGACGTCGACTTCCCCATGCACTTCCATGCATGTTGACGTTAGCATGCCCTTCGGCCAGAACACAGAAATGACCAAAAACATACATACACTATATACATACATGCAATATTAAACGTATAACTTAAGCACCATATATACAATTTAAATAATACAATATGTACATTATTGACAAGCATATACATATATACAACATTATTTATTGTAAATTGTATAGAATAAACATATATATATAATATATATATATATATATAATATATATATATATACATGCACATAACTATATACACAAGTACTAATCACCACAAGGCAAAGCCTAAATAAAAGAGCAAAAATTCGAGGACTTTACACCCTCTCCCCCTTAAAGAAAACTTTGTCCTCGAAGTTAGAACAACACTACTCAAACAATTGGGGATACTTCTTCTTCATAGCATCCGCAAGCTCCCAAGTGGCCTCCTCTCGTGAGATGTTCCACCATATCACCTTTACAAACACAATGCTTTTGTTCCGGAGATGTTGAACCTTTAGATCAAGAATAGCTACTGGTTGCTCAACATACGAAAAATCTCGTTGGATCTCCACTGGCTCGTGACTAATAACATGAGATGGATCTCGGACATACCTCCTGAGCATAGATACGTGGAATACAGGATGAACACTAGCTAATGCCGGGGGTAAATCTAGCTCATATGCCACACTGCCCAAACATCTGAGAATCTCATATGGGCCAAGGAATCTCGGGCTTAACTTATTATGCCTGCCAAACCTGACAACACCTCGAGTAGGCAAAATCTTTAGAAAGACATGCTCGCCAACCTCGAACGCCAAATCCTTTCTTCTGTTGTCGTCGTAACTCTTCTGCCTATTCTGCGCCGCAAAAAGCCTCTGCCTAATAAGCTAAATCATATCCGAAGTCTCCTGCACTAACTCTGGATTGATCAATTGCCTATCACCAGTCCCCTCCCAGAAAAAGGAGATCTACAAGGCCGCCCATACAAAGCCTCGAATGGAGCCATACCAATACTCGCATGAAAACTGTTGTTATATGTGAACTCCACAAGAGGTAAATGATGCTCCCAATCACCCTTCCAATCCAACACACATGCTCTTAACATATCCTTGAGCATCTGGATAGTCCTCTCAGATTGTCCATCTGTCTGGGATGTAATGCCGAACTAAGCTTCAATTCGGTACCTAAAGCATCGTGAAGACCCTTCCACAACCTCTAAGTAAATCTCTATCCAAAATGATCGACTTCGGCACACCATGCAATCTAACAATGCTATTAACATACAACCTAGCTAAACTCTCCACTGACTACTTCTTCTTCATAGCAAGAAATGTGCAATCTTAGATAATCGGCCTACAATCACCCAAATCGAGTCATTGTCCTTCATAGATCTGGGCAAACTCGTAACAAAATCTGTGGTGATAGCCTCCCACTTCCATACTGGGATCTCCATCTTCTGCATAAGACCAGATGGTCACTAACGCTCAGCCTTCACTTTCTGGCATACTAAACACCTAGATACAAAATCCGCCACATCCTTCTTCATGCCAGGCCAACAAAATGATCTCTTCAAATCCTGGTACATCTTAGTGTTACTTGGATGAATAGAGAATCTTGACCTATGAGCTTCTGCAAGGACATGCTCACGGACATCTACAACATCAGGAACACATACTCGGTGATGAAATCTAATCACACCATCCTCATCTCGAGCAATACCTGCCTTCCCCACTAACTCCTGAAGCCTAGGATCGCTTTCTGCTGCTCAATAACCTCATCAAGCATAGAAGACCGAATAGACAACTAGGCCACGAAAGCCTGACATAATAATGGCTCTAACTCAGTCATCGCGCAAGCAGCATCCTCCAACATCTTCTAATCATGTTGGAGTAATGATCTCTTCCTGCTAAGAGCATCCGCCATGACATTCGCCTTCCCTAGATGATACTGAAGATCGAAGTCGTAGTCCTTGAGGAACTCAATCCATCTCCTCTGCTGCAGGTTTAATTCCTTTTGTGAGAAGAGATACCTCAAGCTCTTATGGTCAGTGAACACCTGAAATCTGACACCATAAAGATAGTGCCTCTAGATCTTTAGTGCATGAACCACTGCCGCAAGCTCCAAATCAGGAGTCAGATAGTTACGCTCATGCTCCTTCAATTGGCGAGAAGCATGCTCCACTACCCTTCCCTGCTGCATCAACACACAGCCCAAACCAATCCGAGATGCATTCGTGTAGATGACAAAACCCTCTACACCACTCGACAAAATCAACACCGATGCAGATGTAAGCTTAGCCTTCAACAATTGAAAGCTACTCTCACAATCCTCAGACTAGATAATCTTCACACCCTTCCTGGTTAGCTTAGTCAAAGGTGCGGCGATAGATGCAAATCCCTCAATAAATCGCCGATAATAGCTTGCTAAAGCAAGGAAACTCCGAATCTCCGATGGGGTCCTGGGGATCTCCCATTCTATTACAGCCTGGACCTTCGCTGCATCAACTGCTACACCAGCACCGAAGATAACATGCCCAAGGAAATGAACCTCGCGCATCCAGAAATCGCACTTGCTGAACTTTGCATACAGCTTGTGCTCTCGAAGAACTTCTAACACTACCCTTAGATGATCACGGTGTGTAGCCTCATTCGGAGAATAGACTAGCACATCGTTGATGAACACTACTACGAAACTATCTAGATAAGGTCTAAACACCTTGTTCATAAGATCCATGAACGCTGTAGGGGCGTTGGTCAGACCAAATGGTAGAACTAAAAACTCATAATGTTCATAACGAGACCTAAAGGCCGTCTTGGACACATCATCACTCTTAATCCTCAACTAATGATATCTAGACCACAGATCAATCTTGGAAAATATCAATGCTTTCTGCAACTGGTCAAAGAGATCATCAATCTGCGGTAAGGGATAGTTGTTCCTTACAGTCACATGGTTCAGCTTTCTATAATCGATGCACAACCTAAGTGAACCATCCTTCTTCTTCACAAATAATACAGGTGCGCCCCAAGGTGACACACTAGGGTGAATGAACCCCTTGTCCATCAAATCCTGCAATTGCTTCCTTAACTCAGCTAATTATGCAGGTGCTATACAATATGGAGCCTTTGAGATAGGAGAGGTGACCGGAAGCAACTCTATGGTAAACTCTATCTCCCTAAACGGTGGCAATCCAGAAAAATCATTGGAAAATATGTCTGGAAACTCCTGCACTACATCTATCTCCTCAAGGGTAGGTGACTGATCAGCCTTAGGTACTTAGACCACACTGGCAAAAAAAGCGTCACAACCCTTATTTACCATCTTCATCGCCTTCAGGGCAGTGATAACAAACCATCCCGCAAGGTTCCTTGGCAATGGTTGTGAAAACTCATCCTCACGAGGAATACGGAAAGTGATCTTCTTTCCACGACAATCTACTAAAGCATAGTGCTCCTCTAGCCAATCCAGACCTAGAATTGCATCATAGTCCTTCATCTTTAGCAAAAAGAAGCACCCATATAAGACTCAATCTTCAATGCACATAGGTAACGATGGAATACACTTCCTAGTCGATACTGTTCCCACTGGTGTGTGTATAGACAAAGGAACCTCTAACTCCTCAGCCTCTAATCCTGACTCTACAACTAACTGCCTAGTAAACTACTCGGAAATGAACGAGTGAGTGGCACCCGTATCAAACAAAACCCGAGTGGGCACACCCATGAAAAGAACCATACCTTTCGTGATGTTTTCTACATGCTCAACATCTTCTATCGCTAAGGCAAACACTCGAGCTTGGGCTCGAGGCCTTCCTGATCTTCCTGTAGCTGGCACTGCTGCTGCTACTGCTAGGGCTGGTGCTACACGCTGAACTCCCTTTTGAAGCCTGGGACAATCTTGGATCTGATGCTCACTGCTGCCGCAATTTAAGCATTTCTCTGCTAGCTTCTAGCACTCCGTACCTCCATGTGTCCTTCCAAAGTTAGGACACTACTTCTTGCCACTGGGCCTGACACCAGGGGACCGCGGTGCAACTGCCTGGTGACAGCTCGCTGCCATGGGATGCTGCGGTGACTGGTATGCCACCTTCTTCCTGTCCTGCTGCTGGAACAATGCCGCGGGCCTTTTCTGAGATGCCTTCTTCTCTTCCAAGTACTGCTCCATCTCACTCTCTGACCTGCATGCCGCGTTGAGGGCCTCATCAAGGGTACGGTGGTCGAACACCACGAGTATCGACCTCAGTGATGGCTTAAGGCCCATCACAAACTTCTTCGCTTTCCTGCACTCATCAACCACTATGTGAGGTGCATACTTAAATAACTCAGCAAATCTGCCCTCATACTCAAGCACTGTCATGGTGCCCTGAGTAAGAGTGAGGAACTCTTGCTCCATCTTGTCTTGAATATGCTCGGGAATGATCTTGGCTCGAAAGAGCCTCACGAACTCATCCCAAGCCACCTTAATGGCACCATCCTGAAATCTGGTGCGTAGCAAAGAAGACCATCATACATTAGCTCTCTCCTGCAACAAATCACCCATAAGCACCAATCTAAGCAAAATTCTAAACCTAACACAAATACTAGCATATATAACTAACACATACTTGTAGCATATAGGTGGCCAAGCTAACCTTGTCCTCCTTGGCACACCTAATAGCTCGGAAGATCTTTTCGATCTCCCACATCCAGCTCTCTACCAGCAATGGCTGACTCTCCACTTTAATAGAGGGTGGAGCCATCCTCTTGAATCGCTCCATGATGGAATGTCCACCATGGCCTTACTTTTGAAAAACTGGAGCTGGAGCCAGAGCCTACCACAACAAATAATATAAGCCACATAATAGCAACACAACAATCATATATTTAATAAAAATAGACTACTTCTATCTCCAATTCTAACCTGAGCCTCCAGCTGAGCCTGGAGTGCAACCTGAGTATGTGCCTGTGTCTGCATAGCCTGCACTGGACCTTGCATAAACACACCATAATCCACAGGCGGTGGTGGAGGAAGAACTGTAGGACCGTGCGGTGTTGGGGCATGTTGCTCACCCCTATCCTCATCCTCATGAGCAGGAACACCACGCCTACCATGAGAAGCCATAGCCTGCAAAACAAATCAACTACAATTAGGAACTAAGTCATTTAATTCCTATCCATTTTCTTAACTATATTTCATTCATTATTAACCATTTTCTACACATGTGGACAATTCTATAAAAACTTAGCATAAGTGATGATGATGGTATATTCATGTACAATCTCAACCTTCGCTCTGATACCAATCTCTATAACGACCCTCCTTATTCCGGTACAGTTATTCCAATCCACGTCGGTATAACGAATGCTGTCACAGTGGAACATTGACCCAACACTAACGTTAGATTGAGATGTACACAAATATTGAAATAGAACAACAGAAACAAGTAAATATCCAATCTTATTCCATCATCGTCATTCTATTCACAGTCCATATAGCATAAAAGAAACACATATGCCCACAATATTACAATTCCAACAAATTACATTGTCCATATGAAATATTCCATTATATAATTACATACTTATGAAAATAAGGGTACAAAAAGAATCTCCACATCACTAGCTACTCCTCTCGCTCAGAGTCTCTCCTAACTATCTCCTCCAGGGAAGTGGAGACACCTGCCACACATGTATGCCGAAGCAAGTATGAGTCTAAATAGTCCCAGGAAGCAATCCGTGAACACAACCATACACATATCATCTACACATGCTAGTTTCCTAAGCATTTAAGGATAAACATGGAGCATGCTTTATATTACTTTAACAACTAAGTATAAAACCTATGACATGCTTTTTTTTTTAATAAAAAAGGTCCTCAGGATTAATTCTAGGAGAGTGCACCCTCCCTCAGAGAAGGAGAATGTTCTCACTCCACTAGACTAAACCTGGGCCGAAATCATATGTATAAAGAGACGTGGTACAAAAAAAACACCAACCCGGTCAAACTAATCTAACATGATGTAGACCGGTTTTATCTAGAACTATAGTGCCTTTACAGATAACATGCTTTCTATACCTTTTGTTCATCATGCTTCAAAGTTTTAAATCTCATCAAACCATATTGCAACTACACACAATTTAAGCATGGAACTATACATAAAGTAAATAGCATACCTAGTATGGATTCTATTCATTTTCTTCATGTATTTAACACAATTGTATACACATTTTTTTTGCTGTTTTGACATAAATTTAACACATTCATATGGGATTACATTATTTCACATGATAACACATTCACCTAACAATTTCACATCCTCATATTTCACATTGCACATTTTACATGATCATATTTACATATTCACATTTTACACTTAACTGCCGTGACATATAGTCCAAACCACCACTAGAAGGACACACAGAACACATACACATGTTCATCTCCTAGGCAACATAGTGATAGATCTTGGTTAACTACGCAGAACTGAGAGAAGCACTCTCCACCCAAACCAGTGGTACTTGTCCACCTCCAGGATTTCATCCCAATGCCCTTAGGATATCACTCACATTGAACCTTCCCGTAGGGACTTTACTACGGTACGGTTCCACAGCCCTCTATGGTAGACGTGTCACTAACGGCACAGTTTATACATTTTCACGTTATCACATTGTCATATTATTCACATGCATTTAGACACACACACATTCACTTTTAACACATATACATGGATCAATTTGCAGAGCTTGCTATTACTGTTACATAATGTATTAAACTCATACGCAAGCCTATTAATGTTGGTAACTACTGAATCATACCAGATAAAGCTTAACATGTTCAACATGACTTATTCCCATGGTTAAACTAATAATCGCATTTCATGTTATTTTTATCACATGTTCTAAATAGTAACCATGTCACATGCTCAAATTTTTAGATTTTTCAGACATGTAAAATAATTATAACAATTAAAACATGTTTTCGGCATATTTAATATTAAATTCATTTACACATAATACACAGTAGGACAGTCATGCATAACCCTGTCAAAAGCTGCCAACAGTCGTTATAAGCACATGGAAATTTTTTGAAACCCTAAGGTACAAGAAATCTAATTATTCAGGAATTTCCCAGATTATTTCATGCTCACAGTCCATTTACAGAAATTCTAATAAATAAAACTATATACAAAAATTCATCCTAGCCTCATGATGTGACCTACTGAATGTACTTGACCCAAGATAATTCTTACAGCATGTACACACATCCAAGAGTCTGAAAAATATACCACAAAGATCAAATATGCATTCTATAAAAATACCTGAAGAACTTGGCGGCACAGAGGTTGCTGCCAACCGGGTTAACGACACACGATGTTACCGCTAATTCTGGATCTTCACGGCAACAAGCTGGCCGTTAAGTTCCTATCTGCAGAAGTGCAGACTGCACGCACAAACCATGGTGAATGGGGGTTCCAAGACAAGAGGAAAATTCTGTAAAAATACCTGGGACATAGAAGACATGTGTAGGGGTGATGTAAAAGGGTTACATGCCTGTTAAAAATTTCTAGATATGATTATTTTTGCCGAAGATGCTCTCCTCGGCCAAGCCAAGAAGCGCCTCAAATCTCCTCCCGAACCGGTTCTGTGTTGATGTTGGTTGCACACCGGAGTCGGCGAAGATCCACCAATGCTAGGAGCACCTCCCAGTCGATCTAGATCGCCAAGAGGACTCCCCAATAACCGGATCAAAGCCTCCCAAGATCAGGTTTCACACAAAGTAGTTCAAGGATTTTCACAAGAGCCAAAAGACCAAATTCGTCAAGAAGAATGAGTTTTTATAGAACCTAAGGGGTCGGGTACGCATTAGGGTAGGGATCCTACCGTTGGAAGTCAGTTTCCAAAACAAGAATCAAAGGAAATGCAGCCATTTTCTGATCTGAAACCGAACAATTTCTGTGAAATAGACGGCCACATAGTTATCGTTTACTGAGAGTTGGCGTCCATCGATCTGACGTCGACTTCCCCATGCACGTCCATGCATGTTGACGTTAAGATGCCCTTCGGCCAGAACACAAAAATGACCAAAAACATACATACATTATACACATACATGCAATATTAAACGTATAACTTAAGCACCATATATGCAATGTAAATAATACAATATGTACATTATTGACAAGCATATACATATATACCACTTTATTTAATGTAAATTTTATAGAATAATCATATATATATATATACATGCTCATAACTATATACACAAGTACTAATCACCACAAGGCAAAGTCTAAATAAAAGAGCAAAATTTTGAGGGCAAAAATTCGAGGACCTTACAATCAGGCTGTAGGCCTCATGAACACAAAAAGTGTATTCTTGTAGATTATGGCCTTCATTTGGAATATCCAAAAGTTGACTCACTGCATCTATGGTGAGCACAATTTCAACCCCTCTAACTTTTGATTCTAAAGTAAATTCCTTGCTGACCAAATTTCTGTAAAATTCTTGGACAAGAATAGGATAGAAAATCCTATGCTTACTGATAAATCTAGTTCAATCCTGGAAATCTATCATCTTAAGCAACTCATGAAAAACATTGTTTATACCTTCAGAATGTACATCCAAGTTATTGGATGTAGTATAGACTTGTTCTCGGCAGTAAGGTGAACATTTTCTTGTGCCTGAGAGGTTTCATTCTCTAAATCATTTTCCTCAAACTTTGACTCAGCAGGGTTTTCAGAACTGTGCCCTATTGAATCCATTCTAGTTATGACTTCCATTTTTTTTTTCATCTTCATTTTGAATCTCTTGTGCATCCTCCTCTTTTGAATCATCTGAGTCTACGAAATTGCTGACACTGAGGTCTTTCGACTAAGAGCCTCGTTGTTCTGTAGATCTCTAATGACTGGAAGAATGACTTGAACCCTGGTCATTAGGGTTTTCTTCAGGTGAGTCTTCGAGATGCTCATCCAGTGAAGCTTGCACGCTATGTTCTTCTCCATCAGAGTTGCTCCGGTCCACATACTCTATTTTCATCTTTCCCTTGGAGAATGTCTTTTCCATGGCCGAACGAGGGTGAGAAAACTATCGGCTTGAGAAGGATGGAATAGCGAGCTTCTTCTCTAGAGGTTCTTTGCCCTTTTCTTGACCATTCATTGCCTTTGTGTGTCGTTCAGACAACACTGGTGCTGATACCTTGCACCTTGCTCCCATATGGGCTTGCAACTTTGGAGACATGATAGAATCGAGGAATGGAAGAGTGAAAGTTGCAAACGTAGAAAATGGGGTTTCGAACAAAGATGAAGAGAATGAAGATAGTTGGATTCAAACGATGCCAAATGGGCTTTGTAGTTGAGTTTATGAAGGGACGCGACGCTTCAAGTGTCGACCTGCCTTAGACAATACACAGTTCTTGTGGAACAATGATAGGTATCGTGTTCTGAAGACAGTGATCAACAAGAAGAGTCGACTCTAGACATTGAAGTGTCGACTCTATCAAGTAGAATTCAATGAGTTGTTTGATACCAAGGAGCAAAATACCATGATTAACTGTATTTTTGGGTAATCCTGAGAAAGTTAAAAAAATTTATCCTCTTTCCTCACCTTATTCTCATCTTAGTGAAATAAATGGTTTGAAATTTATAAACTCTAGTTTATCCATTTAAAAACACTCAAAGACTAAGAAGAAAAAAGAACAAGAGAGAAAAGAATCTTTCAGGTGAAATTTGCAGTCTTATTAATTTTTACTCAATACAAGTAAAATGGTAACCTTGGATATAAAATAAAAAACAAATCAAGATGTATTGAGTCAAAAAATCTATCTTGATATTTTTCAGAATTTTGAAAAATTGTTTGATTGACAATTTGCATTTTTCATAATAAGATGAACAATCAGATTTAAACTTTCTTTTTCATGCAAGAGCCCATGTTTTTCACACACCAGAGCTCCTAATTACTCAAGTAAGGTAATCATCTTGTCCCAAGGGTTGTGTGCAACTTTTCATGTGAGGATACATGTTGGTTAGACACATGAATCCCCAGTTACTCAGTAAGCATAGCCAAAATTTTAAACAACCCTAAGCAGAATTAACTAGCTCATCATGACACACAATCTCTTCAACTGAATTTTATCAGGAATTGTAGTTTCTCAGAGCCTAGTCATTCTTCTGTCATCAAAAAGAATTTTATCATGAAGGTTTTTGAACATATTTTCTGTCTCAAGATGACTTTTAAAACAATACAACTTGGATGATTTTTAAAGTCTAGACAGAGTGACCAAAAAAATTGGAAATTTCAAAAATAGATAAAATCCAATTTTCACTTGATAAATTTTTTTCAGCAGCTGTTATTAAACCTTTTTGATGTTTTTAGTGAATTTCAAAGTTAAACTTAGGAGTTTATAATTAACAAGCCATGTCCTTTTACTTTCAGAGATAATGGAGTTTAAGAGTATAAATTTTTTAACTACGCTTGAGAAATTGCCCAACCTTACAATATTCACAATAGAATTAAACCCCCTCAGAAAGTGGATCTTTCTTTGATTGAAAGAGAATGAACATGAAGATCATTGAAAGATTTTTTTTGTTTGCAATAGAAAATGAAAGAGTATGAAAGAAAAATAATGGCAAAAGTTCAGGATCAAGGAAGATAGTGTCGACTCTTTTGCTTATAGAGTTGACCTATGTCAAGCCAAAACTCATAAACCTAAATGAATTATTCTTCATAGACTGCACACTTACTGAATTCAGTTCTTCCAACTTTACTGACAAATTGATCCACTGAACCTCATCTTTCCAAATACTGAATTCTTTAATCAACCTTCCCTCACCATGTACACAAAATATTGAATTTAAGCAATCAAACAGCAAATAGTATTACATCATATGATAAGCAATCATACAAACAACTATTTGCAAGTAATTCTTCAAGTAATCAGTCATGAGTCAAGCAAGCACAAATCATGTTCTCTTCTTAAGCATGAAAATATTTCATTACACAAGGGTTTTGTAAACATATTATCAATTTGTTTTGTTGTTTCAATGAAATGCAATTCAAATGAATTTTTTCTGACTTCATCTCTTAAAAAATGATGTTTGATTTCTATGTGCTTAGTCCTACAATGTTGGATTGGATTTTTGGCCAAATTTATTGCACTAGTGTTATCACACATAATTGGGACACATCCAAGATCTACTTGGTAGTCTTGGAGTTGATGTTTAATCCATAACACTTGGATGCCACAACTCCCTACAGCAACATATTCTGCCTCTATAGTAGAGAGAGCAACCGAGTGTTGTTTGTTGGAGGCCCAAGAGACTAAACACCATCCCAAAAATTGGCAATGACCACTAGTGCTCTTTCTGTCTAATTTGCTACCTGCATAATCCGCATCTGAATAAGGTATCAAGTTATATTCACTAGATGTAGGATACCACAATCCCAATTCATGAGTTCCTGTAAGATATCTAAAAATTCTTTTTGCAGCACTCATGTGGGATTCTCTAGGACTAGCCTAAAATCTAGCACACATACACACAGAGAATTGTATATTAGGTCTAGATGCTGTCAAATAAAGCAAAGATCCGATCATACCTCTATAGGTCTTTAGATCTACCAAATTACCTTTCAAATCCGCATCCCAACTCACAGTTGTGCTCATTGGTGTTGCCATGACTTTGGTATTCTCCATTTTGTTTTTCTTTAGCAGATCTTGTATGTACTTTGATTGATTGATGAATGTTCCTTCTTTTGTTTGAACAACCTGCAATCCAAGGACAAATTTTAGTTCTCCTATTAGGCTCATTTCAAATTCACAAGTCATCAAATCAACAAATTTCTTGCACATTGAGGATTTTGTTGATCCAACTATAATGTCATCAACATAAATTTGGACCACCAAGATATCACTTCCTTGCATTTTTGTAAAAAGGGTTTGATCTACCTTACTTCTTGAGTACCCTTTACCTGTAAGAAATGAGCTCAACCGATCATACCAAGCCCTGGGAGCTTGCTGTTAAGCAACTACCCCTAAGAAATTTAGAAACTTTCATAATTTCTATAACCAATGTTTTTGCTATAACAAATCTTTAAATATATGTTTTTCATAGTAAATATACCACAAAATTCTATACAGATAAAAATCATGAACACTAAAAAATTTCTAAGGCCACAGTCTACCTGTATAGCCTACTAAATTCGATTGATGCCTTTGACTGCAAAATCTGACTCCTTCAGAAACTCAGTAAAAAGTCTTGAAAATCTTCTAAGTCCACAACATTTCATAACATTCGACTCATACAGCCGAAAGTTTCCCTACTCTGTATTCGACTCATTCAGCCGAATGTTTCCTTACTCTATATTCGACTGACTCATACATTTCATAACATTCGACTCATACAGCCGAATGTTTCCCTACTCTGTATTCGACTCATACAACCGAATGTTTCCTTACTCTATATTTGACTGACTCATACATTTCATAACATTCAACTCATACAGCCGAATGTTTCCCTACTCTGTATTCGACTCACACAGCCGAATGTTTCCTTACTCATTAATCGACTAACTCATACAGCTGAATTCCTTAGAAATCACTACACAGTATTCGACTGCTGTAGTCGAATTACTTTTGTTCTTTTCCTGAAGTCGAATCACTTGAGCTTTTCTTTACTGAAGTTGAATTATCTGTTCTTGTACATTCGACTTCACTGTCAGTTTTGTACTTGGTACTTTTTACCTCATTGTCAGTTCTGTATGTCTTGAAATATGAAAGACTATCAAATCTATTTTGATTCTTAAGTATCCTAGACATAATTTCCATATAAGATGTTTGTTCTATAAATATCTTACTAAAACGTCAGAATATTTTTTTATTCTTCTGACAGGAAATGACACATTATATTTAAAATATTCATCCTGTGCAAAATCTTGTCTTAAATGCTTTCTCTTTCTGAGCTCTATAGGTCTTGATGTCCTTGTTTCAATTTATTAGACTCATAAGACACAAAGCATTTATGAATATCTGAGCGCATGGCATCTGACTGTCTCACCTACCTCTGACAGACCCATGCCTCACCTTTTTAGCATAATCTGTTTGTCTGCTTTTCTTTTATGAAAGGTGTATGAGATACTAGGTTCCATACTTTCTTTTGTCCTAAAACTGACCCACCTACCACAAGGTATGAAGATACGTTTCTCTTTGTCTTGTCCTTGTAGCAGGCATTAATTGGGCATGTGTTTAGCATGTCTTTCTTTACAAGAGCTTATCTTCTAGTTGTAGACAACTGCTCCTCTTCTGAAGACCTTGGGAAGATGCAAGTTTCAAGATCTCCTGGACAAAGTTTTCAAGACCCAAAGGATCCCAAAAACTCACTTCAAATGGCTAAATTGCAAACGGCCACATGCTCTAATGGTTATCTTCTGAAACGGCTACTTTTTGAGAATTATAAAAGGAGCTCAAGTTTGAAGAAAAAGATGATTGATACATTCCAGATACACAGAAGTGCATGCAAGCCAATTCTCCTGAAAAGCTTCATTCGAATCATTCAAACCTCTCTCTCAAGCCTTCCTGCCAACAACAGTCGGAGACCTCCACTTCATAAAATTCTCCTCTAAAGTTCTGTGTTGGGTGGGAATTGTAATTGTCATTTTTTCTTCAAGTCCACCCTTGTTACTTCAGATAGGATTTCGCTTCATTTCTTGATCTTTTAATCCTACTGAAGTCAGTGTGTGTTTGTGCTCAGATTTGAGGCAAACACACAAGTGTTTTAATTCTTCTTCTGTTGTAATCTCTGCAGAAGGTAGTTCTGCACTGCCCCTCCTTTGAAGGGAAGGCCTTGTGAAAGGCAGTCTTTGTAGCCCTGTTTACAGAAGACTTGCTTGGGAGCAAGTGGGTTTGTAATTCCTCTCAAGGGTGAGAGAAGGCCAAATTTGTTGGCAGTTAGTGGAAATCTCATGTGGTTGACTTGAGGACTGGATGTAGGACTTCCATGTGAGAAGGGCCGAACCATGATAAAATCCTTGTGCATTTCTTTGTGTGATTGTTTACGCCTAGTTTTCACTTGAATCACACACATCACACTAAGTAGTATCATATCCATTTATTGTTGTGTTTTCAGAAGAAATTTTTTAAAGATAGAAAGTCCTATTCACCCCCCCTCTAGGACTATTTGTTTGCCATTTCGATCCAACACTTGCTTTAATCCATAAAGAGCTTTGTCTAGCTTAAAAACATGGTTAGGAAATTCAGTACATTCAAATCCAGGAGATTGTTCAACATAAACTTCCTCTTTTATTAAGCCATTCAAGAAAGCACTCTTAACATCCATTTGTTGTAGTTTGATACAGTGAGCACATGCAAATGAAAGCAAAATTCTAATTGCTTTAAGCCTAGCTACTGGAGCAAAAGAATCTTCAAAGTTAATTCTAAATTCTTGATTATAACCTTTTGCTACAAGCCTAGCTTTATTTCTGATTATTTTGCCTTCTTCACTTATTTTATTTCTAAACACCCATTTAGTTAAAATGACACTTTGGGAAGAAGGCCTTGGAACCAAATGCCAAACTTTATTTCTTTCAAACTGATTCAATTCTTCTTGCAAGGCATTAATCCAGAAAGCATCTTTTAAGGCATCTTGAATGTTTTTAGGTTCAATTTTTGAAACAATTGCCCTTTGATCAAGTTCTGAAATGATTTTATAATGAGATCTAGTTCCAGGTGGATTAAGTAGATTACCAATGATACTTTCCTAAGGATGATCTCTTAACATTCTGATGTTCAGCTGATCTCTCTTCTCATTTGCATCTGTTGTCTCTTGCCCATTGCTATCATCTGGAATTTTACTTGCTGCAGATTCCTTCCTTCCTGGTCTTTTACTTCTTCTTTTT
This sequence comes from Colocasia esculenta, assembly GCA_014218235.1. Taxonomy (NCBI): domain Eukaryota; kingdom Viridiplantae; phylum Streptophyta; class Magnoliopsida; order Alismatales; family Araceae; genus Colocasia; species Colocasia esculenta. Next base: position 68,929,120 of record CM024763.1, on the reverse strand, counting down.
CCAAAAATTCTTCGTCTTCTTTTTCCCTTCACAAGCCATCATAAAGTTCATCAAATATAACATGAGGGTGTAACGGCCCCGACACCTGGACCCTCGGCTCCCACTAAGAATCCGAACATCGGCGCCACCGCCAACAGGTCCGGAGACCCGGAAGGACTAACTGATCGGTCTAACAAGATATGTAGTAGAGATAAATAACAACAAACAGACTAAAATATACGACAGGTGAAGGAAAAGAGTCCAACACTGAGTAACAGTCTAACACAGTCCTAAAGTAAATAAAGTACAAGTGCTGAAATAAAAGGGAAAGAACACGTCCCTTAGGGGCATACCCGGAGGGTGAAGTACACAAGCTGGGGAACACTGCTCACTGGGGATGCCGTCTACTACAGCCCCATCTCCTCAGTCCGCCGCGGAGGGAACTGCTGTGAAGTCTTACCTGCAAAAGAGGGCATGAGCTTCACGAACAAGCCCAATAGGGACTACCAATCTCCAACTGGTTCTAACAGCAGAATAGAACTAAGTGCAGGAATTAAATAAAGTAGTAAATTCTATTTTACTAAACAGAGTCAAGTGCGGAAGCGTGAAAGAAACTACATGGTGATTGGTCTAGGCTACACGTCGGGACCGGAAAACCGATGTAAAATACGGCACCAGAAGAACCCAAAGGCTATGACACAGACAGCTAAAACACTGCTTGGACAAACACACTAGCTACAGAACACTACACTAGTCAGCCGATCAGGTGCGCCATGTTCCTTACCCTGGACCAACGGTCCATGTCTAGCAACTCCCGTCGGAGTGAGACGCGGAACTAAAGTAAACACAACGCCGTAGTCTGGCCGGACTATGGTCCCATGCCTAACCCCTCTAAATGGTTCGAGAACCACGTAGAGTGAGGCACTGAGGAAGGACTATCTGGTCTGCACCGAAAGAGTACCACAACTACCTTGGCGACCCAAACCCAGCTAAGAGAGCTCTACAAACGACTATATGCCGTTGTCTCCACCGTTTTCCCCTCCACTCCAAGTCCGTGACTTGAGCTTGCCCGCCGCTCAGAGAACTCCCTCTAACAGGCACGCGGGGATGGGGGTCCCAGGTAATGGTAACAACCTGTCTCGCAGACAAGCCCTCATGTGCCTAGCACCGGGCGAAGAGACTAGAGTAACAATGCACTAGGAACAGCACAAGTGCCAAGAGAGCCGAGTCGCAGAGGAAGTGGAACGTCAAAATTTGTCGCAAGTCCCTCTCGGTCAGAGAGGTGACACACTGCTATGTCATGATCATAACGCGATGATCCTACATGTCGCGACAAGAAACCAGAAGGCAACCCTTTGACTCGTCGCGATAAGAACGCTAAGGCTTAAGGCGCTGCAAGAAACCCGGGTCTTCTAAATGCGACACATACCCCATCGTGATCCTATCACGACAGAGGCAGATGTCACGTTCCGACAAACCCGAACCCCTGAACGCCGCACATGTACCCCGTCGTGTTTGTTAACGCAAGGGGTGCTGGGGCACATTCAGAGAGAATGCGACGCGACGATATGTCACGACCAGGTCGCGACTGGGAAGCCCATCGCGACCTCAGCCGAGTGCTCAAATAGAGCAACTCCAACAACCCAAATGCCATAAAACATAACAAGAACGGGGAGGGGAGCATGGAAATGAGGGAAACACATCCATTGACATGCAAACCACACAAGGAAACCCTCGTGCATGCAAGAAATTCAAGCTACACTTAAAACCTCACATATGAAACATGAAACCCTGAATACAACCCACCCATCTCAAGTATGATCCAAGCTTCACAAACCAACCACATGAATCATAAGACAATATGCACATCCTAAGCAAGGATTCTAGGCTTGGAGAAGGGGGTTTGGCCATAGCATGGTGGAACTAGTGGGAGGCTTTGGGGTCCTTACCTCGAATAGAAGATCCACCCTAATGGGGCCTTCTTGTAGGCTAGCAACCCTCCTCCTCCAAGCTCCAAAGCCCACGTTCACGCTGTCCACGAGCCAAGAATGACCTCCTTCATGCATCATGGAAGGAGGATCCACCATGGGGAATACATAGAGAGGACAGAGATGAGAAGGAGGAGTTGCCAAACACAAGTGCATCAACAACCCACACACAATACTTACCAATCCAATCCAAACACACCAAATCTCCCTTCCAAACTCCCCACGGACCTGGTCGTCGCGTTAGCAATGCTAACGCGACACCCACCTACGTCACGATCTGGAAGTGCCTGTGATACTGACGGTCAAACCCACCACATGGCATGCATGCAACCCTGACATCTGATCATGACAGATCAGCATGTCGCGTTCATGCATGCAAGCAAACACGTGCCTCCACCGTCCGACAGCAAAATGACAAAATGACAGTCTGCTGTAAGAGCCTTGTCACGAATAAGAACGCGACTGTCACCTACGTCACCTTCAGAAGGTGACGGTCGACATGTCGCGATCACAGCCGAGAGAGCTGACCCTCAAAGGGCACAAGGATGTTACAATCTAACCAACAAAAAAAACAATTTCATCCTCAAAATTAAGGATGAAACTAGGGGGAAAGAGGGTAAATAAAGTACGTATCACTCGAACAAGTAAGGGAACTACTCCAGCATCTCGTCCTCACACTCCCAAGTGGCCTCGCCACCGGCGCGGTGCTCCCAAACCACCTTGACGAGAGGGATCTACCTCCTGCAAAGCTGCTGCACCCTGCGGTCCACCACGCTGACTGGGTACTCCGGCACGGACAGGTTTAGAGTGACTTCTAACTGTGAGTAGTCGAGTACATGCGACGGATCTGGCATGTACTTCCTCAGCTGCAAGACGTGGAAGACGTCGTGAACACCAACCAACTCATATGGAAGAGACAACCTATAAGCGACCTCACCAACCTGGTCCAGGATGGGAAAGGGGCCAACAATCCTCGGGCTGAGCTTGCCCTTCTTCCCATACATGAGAACGCCCTTGGTGAGCGAGATCCGAGGAAACACACTGTCACCGGCCATGAACTGAAGTGGCCTCCTGCGGACGTCGGCATAGCTCTGCGCTGTCTGCAACCTCTGTCTGATCAACCTCACGGTGTCTGCGCACTGCTACACCAACTCTGGACCCAGCAACTGCCTCTCGCCAACCTCGTGCTAGTGCAATGGTGTCCTGCACGATTGACCATACAGAGCCTTGTAGGGCGCCATCCCGATGTTGGAGTGAAGGCTATTATTATACGAAAACTCCACCATGGGAAGGTGCGACTCCCACGTGCCGCCCCAGTCTAGGCAACACGCTCTCAACAAGTCCTCGAGGGTCTGTATGGTCTCTCCGACTGCCCTTCTGTCTGTGGGTGGTAGGCAGAACTCAACCTCAACTCGGTGCCAAGTGCTCACTGAAAGCTGCGCCAGAAACGAGATGTGAACCTCGGATCTCTATGTGAGACAATGGAGACCAGGGTTCTGTGCAAAGACACCAATCTATCCACAAACAGCCGCGCAAGTCTATCCACTGACCACGTTGCTCTGACCGGTAGGAAGTGAGCGGCCGTTGTCAGCCTGTCGACGATGACCCAAACGTTGTCGTGCCCCTGTGAAGTGCGAGGTAAGCCAGAAACAAAGTCCATGGTGATGTGCTCCCACTTCCACATGGAAATGGGAAGCGACTGCAACTCACCACCAGGACGCTGGTGTTTTGCCTTCACCTGCTGACAGGTAAGGCAGTGCGAAACAAACTCAGTGATATCTCTCTTCATCCCCTGCCACCAAAAGAATGCCCTCAAGTCGTGGTACATCTTGGTGGAGCCCGGATGAATAGAGTATCACGACCTGTGCCTCTCAGCCATTACCTCTTCCCTGACGTCCTCTGGAACGTAGAGTCTATCTCAGAACCGCACCTCACTGTCCTCGTCCAGCACCACCTCAGGCAACTACAACACATCTGCCAAGTCTGCATCTGCACCCTATGCCTCGATCACCTGCTGATATATCATAGGGCGAACTATCATGCTTGCCAACACTGCCCTCTCCATGAGGCTCGATGGCGTGAACACGCCCTGAGTGGCATCCTCCAGGAGTCTCTAGTGTCTAACCAACAAAGAACTCAAGTGGGCTCTCCTACTCAAAGCGTCTGCTACGACATTAGCCTTTCCCGAGTGATATAAAAGGGTAAAGTTGTAGTCCTTCAAATACTCCAGCCACTTGTGCTACCTTAGGTTCAGATATCTTTGTGTGAAGATATACTGTAAGCTTCGGTGATCCGCGAAAACCTCAAACACCTCATCGTACAAGTAGTGCCTCCACAACCTCAAGGCGAACATGACTGCTGAAAGCTCCAAGTCGTGTGTCGGGTAGTGTTGCTCATGCTTCTTCAGCTGACAAGAAGCATAAGCCGCTACTCGACCGTGCTGCGTCACCATAGCTCCTAGACCGGTCCCTGAAGCATCAGTGTAGACAACAAAGCCGCCGCTGCCAAAAGGTACAACCAAGATCGGAGCTGAAGTCAGCCGGCTCTTCAGCTCCTGAAAACTGCGCTCGCACTCTGCTTTCCACACAAACCTGGTCTCCCGCCTGGTCAACCGGGTCAAAGGCTCTGCAACTCTGGCGAAGTCCGGCACGAAGCTCTTCTAGTAGCCTGCCAGGCCAAGAAAACTGCGCACCTCTTCAACTAAAGTGGGCTGGCCCCACGAAACCACAGCCTCAACTTTGGCGGGATCCACTGCCACACCTGCACCAGAAACAACATGACCGAGGAACTGCACCTCCTTTAGCCAAAATTCACACTTGCTGAATTTGACGTAAAGTTGGCGACTCTTCAAAGTCTTCAACACCAGCCTCAAGTGAACCTCGTGCTCCTCTGTCGTCACTGAGTACACCAGCATGTCGTTGACGAACACCACCACAAACCTGTCCAAGTACTCTCGAAACACATTGTGCATTAGCTCCATGAACGCTGCAGGTGCATTCGTGAGCCCAAAAGGCATCACGACAAAGTTGAAGTTGCCGTAGCGGGTACGAAAAGCTGATTTGACGATGTTTGACTCGCAGATCCGCAACTGGTAGTAGCCCGACCTCAAGTCGATCTTCGAGAACACTGAAGCTGACTGCAACTGGTCGAACAAGTCATCGATCCAGGGTAAAGCGTACTTGTTCTTCCCGATCACCTGATTCAACTGTCGATAATCAATACACATCCTGAGGCTGCCATCTTTGTTTCTCACAAACAAAACAGGCGCTCCCCATGGTGAACGGCTAGGACGAATGAAACCCAACGCAAGAAACTCCTCTAGTTGGAAATTCAACTCCTGCAGCTCCGCCGGCGCCATCCGATACGTTGCCTTAGATGCAGGCATCGTCCCCGGAAGCAACTCAATGGAGAAATCTACCTCCCGCTCCGGAGGCAAGCCAGGTAGATCCTCCGGAAACACATCGGCAAAGTCGTAGACAATAGGCATATCTGAAACAGATATCTCACCAGAATTTGAGACACACACAGAAGACAAGAGAGCAACACCACCGTCTCACATAATATGCCGAGCTCTACAAAAAGAGACAAAAGGTCGACGGGTATACCGGGTACCTCGGAAGCAAAGCACAGGTGCTCCAGGTAGCTCAAACCTCACGGTCTTCCGCTGACAATCCACCAGTGCAGAGTGTGCCTAAAACTAGTCCATGCCAAGGATGGCATCAAAGTCGTGGAGTTGTAAGGCAAACAGTCTGGCTAGTAGCTGGTGGCCCTATACCTCGACGGTGACACCCTCTAGGTAGCCCAAAGTACGCACAAAGTCACCCGTCGGTAGGTCAATAGCTAGGTCACAGGTTCGCTCTGGAGCAAACTTAGAAAAAATAGCAAAGAACTCCGAAGCAAAATAGTGCATGGCACCCAGATCAACCAAAACCCTAGCAGCCCTACCAAGGATAGGAACCGTACTCACGACCAGGTTAGAGGCCTCCGCCTCCTCTCTAGTGATGTTCATCACCCGAACACATCCACGTCCTCGCTGAGGCTGCTGCTGCTGGCACTGCTACGACTGCTGGAACTGACCCTGGTTCTGCTGCTGGCACTGCACCGGCTGGGGTGGAGGAAACTGCGCCTGAGGTGCCTGTTGTTGTTGCTGCCTCAACAACGGACACTCTCGCCTGTAGTGACCCGTCTGTCCACAGTGGAAACAACTTGTGCCCTGCTGGCCATGCTCTACTCCCTACTGCACAGACTGCTCCACTGGCTGCTCCTACTACTGACACGGCTGTTGAGACTGCCTGTACTGACGCTTGCCTCCACGAGTAAACAACTTCTTCATCTTCGAGGTCAGGCCAGCACCACCTATCCCCGGAGAAGAAGAAGAGGAAACAATGCCTTGACTGCCCGAGGGGTGCTGGTATAGAAAAGACCTCCCTGAGCCTCCACTCTGCTGCGGTTGAAACCGACAATTCCGCTCCAGGGCCATAGCCCTCGCCACTGCTACCATCAAGGAGTCATAGAGGTGACCAGCCATGGCCCACCTCAACTTCGAGCATAGCCCGCTAATGAACCGCTCGGTACGTGCCTCCTCACTGGCGGCCACATGGGGGACGTGTCGAAGCAGCTGCACGAACCTCTGGTGGTACTGTGCTATGGTAGAGTCTCCCTGCACCAACTCGTGGAACTTGTCCCTCCTCTCACGGCAAGCGTAGTCGGGGAGGAACTCGCCGTGAAAGGTCACTAGGAACTCTTGCCAACTGATCTGGTTTAGCCTCCTACCCTGAAAAGTAGTCTGCCTCACTGCCCTCCACCACTCGTGCGTAGACCCCTTCAGCTGATATACTGCCAACCTGACCTGATCTAGCTCTGCACAGTCCATGGTCTCGAAGGTGCGCTCGAGCTCATTGACCCAACTCTCTGCCCTGTCTGGATCATGGTCACCAGGAAACATCGGAGGCCGAAGACAAAGAAACCTCTCCAGAAGCACCGTGCGGTCCTCAGGTGCTGCTACTGCAATTGGAGTCTGCTGCCATACCACTGGCGGTACCTCTGGCTGAACTGGTGCTGCCTACGGGGTCGGTGGTGGCTGCTCCTCTGCTGCCATCTTTGCGAACTGCTAACCTCCTGCTGGCTTCTGCTTGTATGGCTGGTACTGCTGGTACTGCCAAGGACCCTGGAACATACTCTCCACCACTGCTCCATGATGGCCGGCGGGGGCAGGGGCGGAAACCACTACTACTATTGCGGCCCTCCCTGTGGAAATGGAACACCCTGCGGCAATGGGCCCCCAGGCTGCTCAAACTGCTAGGGCTGAGCATCAATCGGCCCTTGCTCGGCAGCAACCGACCCGTCCGACTCTAACTCCTGATGCTCCTCCAGCTCACGAGCGTGCCTGCGAGTCCGTGGAGGCATGTTCTGCAAAACAACCACAATAATAGGTTAACAGATAAAACTCCAGCGGGTAGCAGTGTTACTTGTACTTCCTAAGGGGCCTTACATCATTACTTATTTCCATTACAAGTCCTGATAGACCCCTTGTTCTGATACCACTGTAACGTCCCCAGCGCCCGGACCCTCGGTTCCCACCAAGACTCCGAACATTAGCGCCGCCGCCCACGGGTCCGGAGACCCGGAAGGACTAACGGATCGGTCTAACAAGACAAGTAATAGAGATAAATGACAACAAACACACTAAAATGTACGACAGGTGAAGGAAAAGAGTCCAACACTGAGTAACAGTCTAACACAGTCCCAAAGTAAATAAAGTACAATTGCTAAAATAAAAGGGAAAGAACATGTCCCTTAGGGGCATACCCTGAGGGCGAAGTACACAAGCTGGGGAACACTGCTCACTGGGGATGCCGTCTACTACGCCCCCGTCTCCTCAGTCCGCTGCGAAGGGAACTGCTGTGAAGTCTCACCTACAAAAGAGGGCTTGAGCTCACAAAGAAGCCCAGTAGGGACTACCAATCTCCTACTGGTTCTAACAGTAGAATAGAACTAAGTGCAGTAATTAAATAAAGCAGTAAATTCTATTGTACTAAACAGAGTCAAGTGCGGAAGTGTGAAAGAAACTACACAATCATCGGTCTAGGCTACACGTTGGGAACGGAAAAACCGTGTAAAACACGGCACCAGAACAACCCCAAGTCTATGACATAGATAGCTAAAACACTACCTGGACTAACACACTAGCTACAGAATGCTACACTATTCAGCCGGTCAGGTGCGCCACGCGCCATGCCCTCGACCAACGGTCCATGTCTAGCACCTCCCGTCGGAGTGAGACACGGATCTAAAGTAAATAAAATGTCGTAGTCTGGCCAGACTACGGTCCCACGCCTAACCCCTCTAAATGGTTCCGGAACCATGTAGAGTGAGGCAGTGAGAAAGGACTAGCTGGTCCGCACTGAAAGAGTTCCACAACTACCTCGGCGACCCAGACCCAGCTAAGAGAGCTCTTCAAATGACTCTACGCTGCTGTCCCCACCGTTTTCCCCTCCGCTCCAAGTCCGTGACTCGAGCATGCCTGCTACCGGAGAACTCCCTCTAACATGTGCGCGGGGATGGGGGTCCCAGGTAACGTTAACAACCTGTCTCATGGACAAGCCCTCAAGTGCCTACCACCGGGTGAAGAGACTAGAGTAGCACTGCACTAGGAACAGCACAGGTGCCAAGAAAACTGAGTCGCAGTAGAAGCAACCTAACGCCAGTACCTCTCGGTCAGAGAGGCGACGCAGCGATACGTCGCGATCAGAATGCGATGATCCTGCATGTCGCGACAAGAAACTAGAATGCGACCCTTCGACCCATCGCGATAAGAATGCTAAGGCTTAAGGCGCTGCAACAAACCCGGGTCTTCTGAATGCGATATGCACCCAGTCGCGATCCTATCATGACGGAGGCAAACGTCACGTTCTGACAAACCCCGAACTCCAAAATGCCGCACACGTACCCCATCATGTTTGCTAACACGACGGAGGCTGGGGTGCATTCAGAGAGAACGCGACGCAATGTTATGTCGTGACCAGGTCGCGACTGGGAAGCCCATCGTGACCTGAGCAAAGTGCTCAAACAAAGCAACTCCAACACCCCCAAATGCCACAAAACTAAACAAGAACGGGGAGGGTAGCATGGAAACGAGGGAAACATATCCATTGACAAGCAAACCACCCAAGGAAACTCTCATGCATGCAAGGATTTCAAGCTACACTTAAAATCTCACATATGAAACACGAAACCCTCAATACAACCCACACATCTCAAGTATGATCCAAGCATCACAAACCAACCACATGAGTCATAAGACAATATGCACATCCTAAGGAAGGATTCTAGGCTTGGAGAAGGGGATTTGGCCCTAGCATGGTAGAACTAGGGGGAGGGTTGGGGGTCCCTACCTCGAATAGGAAATCCACCTCAATGGGGCCTTCTCGTAGGCTAGCAACCCTCCTCCTCCGAGCTCCAAAGACCACGTTCACGCCGTCCACAAGCCAAGAATGACCTCCTTCATGCACCAAGGAAGGATGATCCATCATGGGGAAAACACAGAGAGGACAGAGATGAGAAGGAGGAGTTGTCAAATACAAGTTCATCAACAACCCACACACAATACTTACCAATTCAAGTCAAACACACCAAATCTCCCTTCCAAACTCCCCAGGAGCACCAACATGAAAGGGAGATCACCGCAGGAAGAAAACACAGAGCAATAGGCGAAATGGGGCTTTGCTCTCGGCCTGAGCAACTTAAAAACAAGTGTTGAGAATGCGACGGACCTGGTCATCGTGTTAGCAATGCTAACGCGACACCCACCTACATCGCGATCTGGAAGTGCCTGCGACACTGACGGTCAAACCCACCACATGGCATGCATGCAACCTTGACATCTCATCGCGATGGATCAGCATGTCATGTTCACGCATGCAAGCCAACACGAGTCTCCACCGTCCAGATAGCAAAATGACAAAACGATAGTCTGCAGTCAGAGCCCTGTCGCGACAGGGGCGGCCAACGCGTCACAGTCGAGAAAGCTGACCCTCAAAGGGGACAGGGATGTTATAACGGGATTCTTCAACAATTTGATCTTTCACATTAAAAACTCTATATGCTCTCAAATGGTCAGAGTATCCAAGAAAGATCCCCAATTCACTTTTACATTCAAATTTATCCAAATCGCTTTTATTGTTATTCAAGATGAAACATTTTGCACCAAACACTTTGAAATGAGCAATGGAAGGTTTCTTACCTTTCAAAAGTTCATAAGGAGTCTTTTTGCTATGAGGTCTTACATTTGCATGATTTAAAATATAGCAGGAAGTATTTGCTGCTTCTGCCCAGAATTTTCTAGGCAGTCCACTCTCAATCAACATTGTCCTTGCCATTTCAACAAATGTTCGGTTTTGTCTCTCTACAACTCCATTCTGTTCAGGAGTCCTAGGTGATCAAAATCTTTGGGAAATTCCTTCTTTCCTGCAAAGTTTTTCAAAGTCAATATTTTCAAACTCACCTCCATGATCAGACATAATTGAAATTATTTTGAACTTTCCTTCTTGAAGAATTTTCTTGTAGAATTCATGAAATTCCATGAAGGCATCACTCTTGTGAGCAAGGAAGAAAACCCAAGTAAATCTTGAAAATCATCAACAAGAACATATCCAAACCTTTTTCCATTTAGACTGTTTGTTCTTATGGGTCCAAACAGATCCATATGAATAAGTTCAAAAGGTTTGGATGATTGACTTTCAAATCTACTTTTAAAAGATTTTCTTGTTTGTTTACCTTGTGTGCATGCTTCATAGATTTTAAAGTTTTGTTTGAAGGAAATTTCTGGTAAGCCTTTCACCATGTTGAAATTACCAATTTATGTAACATGTTGTAACTAGCATAACCTAGTCTACGATGCCATAAACTTGCAAGATCATTTTTATTGGCAATAAGACATAAATTGGTGTTCTTAGGTTCATCCAAGTCAACCATGTAAACATTATTGATTCTTTTTTCAGAAAACTTTACACAGTTTGAATTCAGTTCAAAAATTGTACAACCAAGGGAATCAAAAATTACCTTGTGACCCATGTCACAGAGTTGTCTTATGCTTAGAAGGTTGTACTCTAATCCTTCCACCAAGATTATATCATCAATTGAGTTTGAAGGATTTCTTCCTACTTTACCTGAACTGACAATCTTACCTTTGTTGTTGCCACCAAATGTTACATGGCCAACTTTCTTCTCAGACAATAGACAGAATTGTCTGTGTCTCCTGTCATATGTCTTGAACAGCCACTATCAAGGTACCACTTGTTGTTATTAGTTGTAAGTCATACCTGTAATATCAAAGAAAAATCTTTGGAACCCTAGTACATTTGGGTCCCTTCACATTACCCAATTCAAGCACATAGGAAAATAAAATTTTCAGAATCCAAGCTTGCCTCTTCACTGTGGGTTTAATGATGTTTCTGATTTCATGTTGTTTTTTGTTTTTTGTTTTTTTTTAAGAATTTTTGAAACATTGTTTCTTATCATTTTCATCAATTTTCTTTCAGACATTCCACCAGTGTTTCTTTGATGAAACCAAAAAATTTGTTGATTGCTAATCATTTTAGAATATTCAGACTGACCAGATCTAGCAAAACCATAAGAATGCATTGACACTCTGTAGGGATAGTGTCGACCTGTATAATCCACCTAGAGATGTTTTGTAGTTTTGTGTAAGTAGGTGTTGACCTAAAATGTGTCCGACTATTTTGTGGTCTTATGTGTGAAGGTGTTGACCTATCATGAGTTCACTTGAACATGTTCTGTGGTCTAGTGTATGAATGTATCGACCTACCATAAGAATAGTGTCTACCTACCCAATCAGGTGACTTCCAAGTTTTGTTCCCTTGAGGCATTGGTTTGATTCCAGCACATGTCTTATCCTTTTTATTGGACTTTCCAATGTCAGAATTTTTTACAGTTTATCTTTTATCATTTCTTTGAGTGTTCTTCCCATTAAATTATTTTCTCGATGTGAAGGTTTCTGAATTGTTGAAGAACTAAATGTGATGGTTTTCAAGCCTATTAGTTTCTCCTTTAAAGGATTAAAACTTAACCCTTCTTTGTTAAAGTTTACTTTAGTTCCAAGCAAGGATTCCAGGTTATTCTTACCACTCACAAATTTCTCCAAGGCTTCTTGTCTTCTAGTCACTTCTTTTTGAAGAATTTCATGTTCTTTCTTCATCTCAATGTTCACACTTTCAGTGCATCATATTATTCAGCAGCCAGAGCTATCTGTTTGACATTTTCTATAACAACAAGCTATTTTTAATAAAAAAAACATAAAATAATATTTTAAAAATGGGGTAAACTATTAAATGAATAATGCAATGGAGCTATTTCGCCAATAAATTGTCAAAACCAAAGGATATAATGCTTAAAATTCATAATCACCAAGTACCTATGAATGAAATGGGGTCCTTTAGGCTTATACAAGGGTTATGTTGGCCATTAATCATGACCTAAACTTAAGCCCATTTTGAGAGCATGGAATTGCTCTCTATAACTTGCTAATTAGGGTTGGATTAAAAAGGAAATAGCATTAGAGGAAGTTCTAGTCATATTAGGATTTCTACCATGAGTTTTGGAAATACCAAACACGGAATATATTAAACCTAGCCGTATAAAACCATCATGAGACTCCCAGGATCAAGGAGGACGACCCAGAAGCATGGATTGGTGAAGAACATCTTCCCCAAGCCTCTGCATCGACCCGGAACATTCCAAGGATTTTAAGCAACAAAAGGTAGGTGTTTTTGGGCTTAATCTAAACATTGCACATACCTTCTGTAAGAGCACTGAGTCTAGTTTCATATGCATGTATTTTTCTCAATTTTTATGAACCATGTGAGTCGTAATAAACATTTTCTAAGAGTCACACATTGTTAGAGTTTTATGTTTTCTTACTATTTTTTACGCAAACCAAGGCCAGGTGGGTCAAACCAAAATGGTGATTCTCTTCTACATATTGTCCTGGACACCTTTCATGTTCAGAGTTTTGTCTAAAGATCGGTACACTTTGAGTTATAAGCCTATCATGAAAGATTGTAGCATTTTTTTCTGGGTTTCGAGCAAGATCCAAGAACGAGACCACTCCAGACGTCGCGTTTCTGTGCTCACACCGATTTTGTGTCATCGAGTCGATTTCTGTACTGATTGCCTTAAACGCATTCATCATAACCGATGCATTTCTAAGTCCACATCGATTCCGGTTCCACATCGACTATGAAAGGAATAGATCTCACATCGAATGTGTTTGAGACCGTCACCACATCGATTCTGTTAGTAATCGCTCTCACATCAATTCTGGAAGGAATTAATCTCACATTGACTCTATTTGTGACAATTCCCACACCGATTCTGTCAGTAATCGCTCTCGCATCGATTCTGTAAGGAATCGATCTCACATCGATTCTATCATAAATCGTTCCTACATCAATTCTGGCAGTGATCGATCCCACATCGATTATGATAGTAATCGATCCCCCATCGATTCCTGTTGTACATTGATTCTATCAGTAATTGTTCCCACATCGACTCCCCCATTGATTCCTGTTGTACATCGATTCTGTCAGTAATCGTTCCCACATCGATTCCCATATTGATTCCTATTGTACATCGATTCTGTCAGTAATTGTTCCCACATCAATTCCCACATTGATTCCTGTTGTACATCGATTTTGTCAGTGATCGTTTCCACATCAATTTGCATTTCTGTGTCTACAAGTCGATGTCTGCATCGATTACCATGAACGCGTCAGTGTAAACCATCACGTTTCTATTCCAAATTGATCATTCGTATCGATTGTCTATAAACGCAACCGTTAGGTCCATCGTGATTTAGAAACTTTGTACAAACTCTTGTTTTGACCGTATTCGGTTCTTCGAAGTACGACTATTGAATCCGTCACGATCTCAAGGCCAACCCAAGACTATCCCCTTAGTTAGATAGTCAAACATGTGTATCTCCTGGTATGTTGTCATACTGCTTAGTTGTGCACTGGCCTAAAAGTGATTAACCCATTGGAAAACCATAATAACATGAATATGATTCTAATGCTTGATATGAAGTGATTGAGCTTACTTTCATTTGATCATCATCTGGTCCTTGTGCTCTAGCATGATATGAAATCAGTCATACTATAAGTTGTGCTAAGAATCTGTGAAAGAATCATGCCATAGATGGACTTTCTTAGTCTAAATTTTCCTTACATGAAACTTAAGATACACCATTATGCTACCCAAACAATCCTTTGAGTTGTTGTCATAGCTTGAACTCTGTGAATGATCATGTCCTTGCTACTATGAGCTTATTCTTGAAAATCTGCGGCCATGTTATGTATGTATGATCGGCACCATGTGGGACTTCGGTCCAGTTGAATAAATGCCTATGCAAATAAGGGCCTTGTCTGGTCCTGGGGAGGAGCACCCCAACGTACTTATAAACCGCGGAAGTATGGACTTGTGGTGTGTGGCATGATACTGGTTTGTGTGCAAGATTTAAATGTGCCTTTATGTGATGAGATACATTTGATCCTTGAGAATATGGCATATCTGTGTAAATGTGGCCAAAACTCTTGTTTATATGATACGACCTCATTCTTGAACTCTTTGTCCGATGAATATAAAAGTCAGTACCTGATTCGTTATGCTATCTGTTGGTCAACTTGTTCTGTCTAGCAGTTCAACTTGATTAGCAATGTCATGCATGTTTTGTCATCATGTTTTAGTACATAATCTGCTCACTCAAAATGCTAATCATGTATAGTAGTGCCCGCACATTGAGATATAAATCCTACTGGGCGTTAGTGTGCTCACACCTATTTTCCCAACATTTCAGGTGTTAGGGACAAACATGAGGACACTGATGGGGAAGGGCACGAGTGAAGAGCATCTTTTTAGTTTGAAGCTATGATGTTAGAGTTTGGTTATCAGGAGTAGTACTGGTGTTAGTAGCACCTTTTTCCCTTGAGTTTGATATGTAATCTGAATAACGGGCCCTATGTCTGGCTCTGGCGTTTATTGGATGTATTAGAACATTGTTATTTGGATTTTAATGAGATTTAATTTATATTGATGTCATATCCAATCTTCATCGCTCTATTTATGATCCGATCACACTGTGCATTCTGAATTTCTACGTCGGGCCGTGACAGTTTTATTGGTATCAGAGCTTTAAATTCCTTAAGGTCCTAGGGGAATAGGAAAGGAGAATGAAATTGGTCTACACCACATACGTCAAAATTACCATATCTAAAGTGAGACGGGTAGAGCCCTGGGAGAGGATTCATATGTGATATATTAATTCCTAACTAGTAATTTCCTATTGAAGGTATTTAATACTTCATTGTCTTCCGAACGTGCTCAAGCTAGAAACATGCAACAAACACTTCAGAACTTGACTCAGGCTATTCTGCAAGCCACCCAGGGTGGTGGAAATCGTGGAGTTGGTGAACTCCCCATGAATTTCCATAGCATGAACCCGCCGAGGTTCGAGGGTAGTATGGACCTGGATACTACTGAACACTGGGTCAAGGAGATTGAAAGGGTCATCAAGTTCATGCAGTGCAACGACCAAGATAAGGTTTATCTGGCAACTTTCCAATTAGAAAAGGATGTCAGAGCATGGTGGAGTTTGTAGATGCAACACTACAATGTCAACAATTGACCTGGGCATAGTTTGTCGAACACTTCAATAGAAAATACTTCTTGAAAGAGTGCAGGAGAAAAAGGCAGTGGAGTTCACGACACTTAAACTGCTAAGTCTAACTGTGGCTGAATATCAGGCTCAGTTCTCTCGCTTGTCCCGATATGCTACTCACTTGGTCGGGACAGAGAGGATGAAGGCAAGACATTTCTTAAATGGCCTAAGGCCCCAGTATATCACCCAACTGGTGCCAATGAACATACAAACCTATGCTGACATGATAAAGAAGGCCCAGTGGTGGTTTTATTGAACAACATGACAAGAAATCGAAGGAGTAAAGATAACAATTGGCAGTGGTACCCGTGGAGAGATGCAAACATTGTGACAAGGCTAGTCACTGGTCTTAATAGTGTTGGAGAGTGCAAGAAAGATGCCTACGCTGTGGAAGTCAAGACCACAGAATTTTTGATTGCCCTATGATCAAGGAGCAGGCCCCATAGGATAGGCGTCCGAACGGACCAAGGAGGCAAGGTTGCCTTCAACCCATATTAGATCCAGAAGCAGTCGAGGGAGGAGGCATGGTGGAAGGTACTCTTTAGATACTTGCACGACTGCTTTTGTTTTATTTGACACTATTGCCACACATTCATTTATATCACAAGAATTCACCGATACCTTATCTACCAAACCAGTATCGTTAGGTTGTGAATTCCCTATCACAACAACTCATGGACAAGGAACCAAACTCAACTGATATTTTCTCTCCTCTGATGTGATCATTGAAGGGAAGAACCTTCCAGCTGACCTAGTGTGTATGCCCATGGTTCACTATGATGTGATTTTAGGAGCTGATTGGTTAACTCAACATGAGGCTAGTGTCAATTGCAGAAAGAGTTGGGTGACCTTCTATCAATATCCAAAATTAGTCTACTATGGAGCAATGAACCGTAAACAACTATCCCTTATCTCTACTATAGGAGCCCATAAAATGATTAGGAAGGGGTGTGTTGCATTCCTTGCTTCAGTGGTAGTGCAGAAGAAAGATGTAACAATTGAAGACATCATGGTGGTTAGAGAGTTCCCAGATGTGTTTCCAGAAGAACTACCAAGTATTCCCCCTGTGAGAGAAGTGAATATCTATATTTCCTTAAAACTGGGAGCGGCCCCAGTCTCTAGAGCCCCCTATAGAATGTCACCTACAGAATTAAAGGAGTTGAAAAAGCAATTAATGGAGTTGTTGGAGAAAGGATTTATCAGACCAAGCACCTCACCTTGGGGAGCACTCGTACTATTTGTTAAGAAGAAGGATGGGTTAATGAGATTGTGTATCGATTATAGATAGTTAAACCAACTCACCATCAAGAACAAATATCCTCTGCCAAGAGTTGACGAAATGTTTGATCAGATTTCTGGAGCTAGATATTTTTCCATGATCGATCTCAGATCAGGTTACAACTAGATGAGGATTTCAAGGGAGGATATATACAAGATGGCCTTTAGAAGCAGGTATGGGCACTATGAATTTGTTGTCATACCTTTTGGACTAACAAATGCCCCTGCAGCTTTCATGCAGTTAATGAATGATGTGTATCTACCGTATCTTGACAAATTTGTGGTGGTTTTTATTGATGATATCCTAATCTACTCCAAAACTAAGGAAGATCATGAGGAACAGTTAAGGATAGCCTTGCAACTATTACGGGACAATCATCTGTATGCTAAATTGAGCAAATGTGAATTATGGCTGGAGAAAGTGTCTTTCTTAAGGCACGTAATGTCAAAGAATGGTATTTCAGTCGACCCCACCAAGGTTGAAGCAGTAACAAATTGGGAGAGTCCCACTAATGTGACTGAAGTAAGAAGCTTTCTGGGATTGGTGGGTTATTACCGAAGATTTATAAAGGACCTCCAAAATTATTGTACCTCTAACTAGATTGACCTGGAAAGAAAGCCCATATGTGTGGGCAGATGATTATGAGAAGAGTTTCTACACTTTAAAGGAATGTTTGACTACAACTCCTATTCTTGCCTTACCCACTGAAGGAGGAGGATTAGAGGTGTATATAGACACCTTAGGCAATGGTCTGGGTTGTGTGTTGATGCAGCTAGGCAAGGTGATAGCATAAGCCTCCGGGCAACTGAAGGTACATGAAGGTAACTACCCTGTTCATGATTAAGAGTTAGCAGCGGTGGTGTTCACATTGAAGATTTGGCGACACTATCTGTTTGGCGAACAATTTAAAGTAGACTCAGACCCAAAAAGTTTAAATTATCTCTTTTCTCAAAAAGAACTTAACATGAGGCAACGAAGATGGTTGGAGTACCTAAAAGGCTTCAACTTTTCCATACAATATCACCCTAAGAAAGTCAATTCTGTGGCAGATGCTTTACGTAGGAAGCCGGTGGCGTCAGTAGCCAACTTAATGGTTGGGGAGTGGCGATTGCCAGAGCAGTTTGTTTGATGACACGATCCTTTCGGATCCGTGTTTAACGATTTTGGAGTGGTGCCCATGACCAAGAGGTGGTCATTGGGCCTTGTTTGTGGTTTGCATGCGTTGTGTGGGCATTGTGGGCTTTAGCTCTCAGCCCATTTAGCCCACAGGTTCACTAGTTGTGAACGCGACGGAGGAAGCCGTCGCGATTTGAAATGCGACGGGTCTCCTGTCACGATTCACAGAACCGCCTTTGTGTTTTAGCAACGCTCTAGGCTTCGAATGGTGACAGTTAGGGTCGTTCTGTTTAATTCTTAACATGACGTCTGGCTACGTCGCGATTTTGAATGTGACTTAAATGCTATGTTTCGCCCAGACATAGCAGAGCAGCTCTGTCCAAGCGAAGGGAAGGTTGTTGTGGCACCTCCTATGTTGTTTTCCGACGTTCGACAGTTCGTACGGCATGGGGTCCACGCGAGGAGCATGTCGGGAGCGTGGATGACCCGATGGTATGGTGGTTTCTGCGTTCTTCGGGCTTGTTTAGCTAGTAGGGAGACATCCTACCTGTTTACCATGTCTTCAATGGTTTAAAGGGGTGATGGCATTTGGGGGTGGTTTGCCATGTCATGGATTTTATGTTTATTGCTTTAGTTTGATAATTGAATCGGATATGTGTTGGATTCCCTGTGAAGATGGTGGGTTCAGCCTGAGGGCTGAATTCACAGTTGTGTTTGAAACGCGACATGATGCACCGTCATGTTCATGGCATGAACGCAACGCCATGCATCGTTGCAAACCATGAACGCGACGCCATGCGTCGTTGCGTTTCTATTTTTGTCCGGTGTACTGTGGCAGTGGTTTGGACACGACCACTTGACCCGTCACGTTATTGTTGAACGTGATGGTGTGGTCCTTCGCGTTTCTGTGTGAGGTTTTGTGTGATCCGAATCGCGACGTATCGTTCCGTCGCTATTTGGATGTTGACTGTGGTGTTGACTAGTTGGGCCTGAAGGCGACGTATCGGGCCGTCGCGATTCTGTCGCAACACTAGGCCCTGTCGCGTTAGTGTTTATATTGCGTCCGGACAGGTTTTCACGATTTGAAAGGCGATGCCTATGTCCGTCGCATTTTAGCCTCCAAGGGGTGAGTTGTGTGCTTGAGCAGTGAGGGTCCTATTCAGACCTAGCCCTGGTCTTTTGCCATCTTTTAAAGATTATCTAAGTTGGTTTAAAGCATGTGTAGGGTTAAGTGTTGTTGTGGGTTTAGTTAGTGAATCGTGTGATTCATGTAAGTATGTTATTGTGATCAGTTATGTCGTTAAAGTGTCATTGCAGTTTTGTATTGCCGTAGAGGTCATGAGACGACCAATGATAGGCAAGGTTATTATATGATATTGTGGTTCATGTATGTATCAGTGTAGGATGGCTTGAGGGTCACATGGTGACCGGTGACAAGCTAATCCTGACACTTGTATACCGTGGTTTACAAATAAAGATTGTATAAGTATGTATATCATGGTTTGTGAGTCTGCCGAGTCTGGTGGTTCGGTGCCTATTCTGGAATACCTCTTCAGTTGGGCACCCCAGGTTCCTTGGTGAGCGAGGCACATGTGTTGTGCTCAGGGCATGTCCTGGTACGGTGTGTACCACTGAGGTCTGAGTCGTCTTCTTGGAAACCCTCACTCTTGTGCTTGAGTTGTACGTCCAACTGAGGGAAAGATGACTGGGGGTAGCGACTTGTGTTTGTGGGTGTGCAGTAGCTTTGTAGCGCGCTCGTTGTTGGGGAACGGACACTAGTAGACGTCATTGGTCCATAGCTAGTCCTGTGTTTCCAGTGCCTCACTTTAAGCAGCTCAGGCCGGAGTCCCTAAAGGTGTCAGGCATGGGCCAGCAGCTGTGTGGTATGCGGCTGTGGTGTTAGTTGGTCTGCACTGTTCTTTGGCTTGTGCCTGTGGAGCGGCAGTTGGACCTTTCGTCCATGACTGCGAGACCGAGAGGTGGTTCTTGTGTTGTGTTGTCCAGGTTGGATACTGGCATCATGAACCAGTAGTCCGTTCCTGTGTGGTGGCATCGTTTCGTTCCGACTCTTGCTTTGCCACCGGTTGTGGCCTATGTGTAGTGACTCACTAGTGGAAGTTTTACTTGTTGGGGTGTGCCTTGGTGCTGGCACAGTTGTGGTTGTGGATTCATGGTGGTACCTCGTGGTAGTAGGTACCTGTACCCTTTGTGGGTAGCTTGTCATGTGGTACGTTGAGTACCAGCCACTTTAGGGTTGAGGTAATCTTGTGTTCTGTGGAGGTCATGTGGTGTGACCTTTCACACATTGTGTTTTACCCTTCTTCGGGTAAGCTTCCGATTGTGCTTTTAGTGTGTGGTTGATTGGCTTCCTGATGCCAGTCCTGTTATCCTACGTGGGTAGGTTGCCTGTGAAGCTTCTACGTTAGGCAACCAGTTGTTGTCGTGGTTTGCCTTTGAGGCATGTGGCCTAGGCTTTTCAGTTGTTGGGCAAACTAGTGGTGTTGTGCTAGTCCTGTTGTCCCTCTTATCATCTGAGATTTGTGTTAGCTAATGAGATTATGTTTTAGTTGTTGTTAATTATGAATGTGGTAAGCATGACATGGTTTATGTAAGACCCTCGAATTTCCGTCGTATTTTTCGTATTTATGTGTGTATATTGTGTTGAGTATGTATGTACGTATTTACGTGGATATTAAAATAGTATAAATACGTGTACATGTGTTTATATTAAATGTAAATAATGTATGTATTACATGATGATAGTGTGAATATAATACCATGTACATATTGCATGTATAGAAGCTTGGTATGCATGGTTTTCTGCATAAATTAGGGTTCTGGCCGCAGGACCTTTTGGCGTCAATCCCCAAGCCATTGAGGTGGTGTTAGCGTCCAACCCTGGACGCCAACACTAACTCCGGCGTCCAGCGATCTGGACGTCAACTTCTCTAGCCTGCATGCGCAGCAGAGCTGCTATCTTCTGAAACAAGGCATGGCAACCATTGGAGGGGATGTCCCCCAACGGCTCTCAGGCTCTCTAATCGGCATGGTGAGTGGGTGAGGGCCTCTCCTACATGCTGAACCCGAAATGGCCTCTCCCCACTTCTCACTTTCACCCTTGAAGAGGAGAGAAAACCCTAGAGCATTCTGTGAGAAAAACCCCTTTTAGAACCCAAAAATCCGATCCCTGAAGCTGGATTTGGAGATCTTCTGCATCAAGGAGGAAGTTGAAGCATAGGGAAGGCTTCCCCATCATCCCCTCGGCGTGGAGATCACCCAGGAGCTCGGAGGAAGGCGATCTTGGAGGTGCTTCTGCAACTTCTTGGAACTGCCCAAGGAGGTCTTCTTCGAGCCATAAAACTCTTGGAGGATTTTTAGAGAGGCAAGTGACCTATCTATGGTATCCCCGTATGAGTCTAGGAGGTTTTTATGATTTTTATGGAATTCCCCTCGAGTCCTAGACCCTCCATTTCACCCAAATTTTAGAGCTTGGGTCTGTGTTTCTACACAGACCTGAGTAAATGGCAAGGTCCCTGGATGCCTGTGATGAGCTTGGCGTCCATCGACCATGCCGCTGACTCTGAGTCAGCGGCTAGAGACCGCCGTCTAGTTCTTCAGGACACAACAGTGAGCTGTTTTGTCCCTCTTATACGTTAATTTCGTTATGATTTTCGTGATGAGGATATATAGTATCCCTATAAGCTATGTATATTGTGCATTTTGGTTGTGGATGTATGTGAGTTGTGTTGGCAAATGTGGGATAATATATCTTGTAAACATGTGAGCATGACTTGTAAACCTTTTTGCAAAACCCATGATTCAGGATTTAGATTAATGTGAATGCCTTGATTTCGGTTTAATCATGAAGATTGTGGGTTAGCATGTGTGTTTGCAAATTTAGGAAACTTATCCATGATTGTGCAATTTGTTAATAGTTTCGGTTCGATAGAATAGAAGTATGCAAAAATGATTCGTAGTGTTAAATCTATAGATGTATGAATTAGGGAGATGTTGTACTCTAATTTCATGCAAAATGTTGGTAGCTTATGGCTAAACAGCAAGTGGTAAATTGCATGATGTGTAAATTCCATGTTAACGTAAATTGTGAATAATGTGCTAATTAGGTATTTGATTTTCTGTAAATCCTACTTAGCTCAGAAAAATCTGAAAAATTGAGGGTATGATTTTGAACCCGAAAACAGCATGTGGTTAAAATTTCATGTTAATTGGAACAATAAATAAAAAGTTATGTGTTTTCATGTGAATTATGAATAATTCGTACATATGATCGAAACGTGATTAGATTTTGTCTAAACCCAGCATGATTGGTGTGTTTACTATGTGTTGAATCCTGAAAACTCTGTAGTACCATGTTAGAAAACAGAGGTGTTCATGTGAGTAAGAAAGTGTGAATGAAATGAAGAGTGTCAAGTGTAAAACCATGTGTAAAACGGTAAATGTGTAAAAGTGTAAACTGTGCCAATGTGATACTGCTTCCGAGAAGGCAGTGGAGCCGTATCAGGGAAAAGTCCCCCTGAGAAAGTTCATTGTGTTAAGTGACCCTAAGGGCATTAGGGGGAAATCCTGGAGGTGGACAAGTACCACTGGTTAGGGTGGAGACTTGTTCTCCCGTCTGCGCAGTCCAAGAGTCACCATTGAATTGCCTAGATGGTGTCTATGTGTTATGTGATGTGAATGTGTCCTTCTTTGGTGGTTTGGACTATGTGTCACGGCACCTAAAATATGTGTAAAAGTGTAATGTGTAAAGTGTATGTGACCATGTGTAAATGTGTAAGTGATATGTGAATGTGCATGTGCAAAGTGTAACCATGTGAAAAGAGGAAATTGTGTAAAAAAAATGTGAAATTCTAGATGTGTAAAATGTGTATTGAAATCATGTGAGGCTAAATCTGAAACCGTATGTATTCAGCAAATGCATGTTAGCAATTCTATGTTTATGTGTGCAAAGTGTTTAGAATCCATGATTTGGAACAATTGATGAGTATGTGTGCAAATTGGCATGATGGATTGTTCATATGTTATGTTCTAAGCCACATTGTAGCTTTCATGTGTAGGTTTATAGTCTTTGAACCATGCGAAATCAGCAACCTAAAGTATGTGAAAAAGTTATGTAGGTACTTAAGAACATGTGGAATCCATGCTAACTACGTTCCCCGTTCATGTATGTAAATTGTCCATGTTGATAACTCTCATGTTTGGTTCTTATAAGGTTAAAGTTCATAAGTGAATGGATTAGAGACCATGTGATAGGTGAATGTTATATTTTTGAAATCTGAAAGCATGTGTTATGTATAAAATTGTAGAACCTTCATGATAGGTTGAAAGCTTAAATGGACTAGCATGCTATGTGTTGTAAAATGTAAGGTGTGTGTAGAAACCACTAGGACTTGTACGTGTATATCATGCATAATGTTACTTGCTGAGTCCCTGGACTCACTCCTTGCTTCGGCGTACAGGTATAGTTGGTGACACCGTACCCTCGGAGGAGGCAGCAGAGACGGACTCCGAGCGTGGAGACTAGCCAGCTTTTGAGATCCTTGTGATTGTGTGTACTTCTTAGTATGTACTTGGACATTGTATTAGAACTATCATTAAAAGAATGTAATATGTGGACATTTTGTATCTCTATTTCAGCAATTTAAATCATGTGAATTTTAGTTCCTTTTTGCAAATTGTAAACTGCATGTATGTTTAATGTGGATGATGAATGAATGGAGATAGTTCTCTTTTACTTCCGCTACTCTGTTATATATATATCCGTGTGTATCTCAGCTGTTTGTATCATTGGGTAAATGTCCCACTGTGAGGACTCTCGCTATAACCGACGTGGGTTGGTATAACCGTACCGGTGTAACGAGGGCCGTCACAGTTTATCTATCGGTATTTCCAGTGAGACGCTTTGGAGTTCAGGTCTCTTCAGTTTAGTTGTTGTTTTTGGGAGGTCTCTACTGAGCCAGTGACGTGTTGAGGCTCACTCCCATACAGCTCTTTTCAGGTGTTAGCTATTTGTGTGCCTTGCAGAGGCATTTGTGGCAGACTTGTACCATCAGCAGTAGAGTTAGTTGTGTCTATTTGAGCTTGTGCTCCCTCGGGGTATGCCCCAGGTAGTTGTACTCTTTTATTGAACATGTAATAATGTATTGGGACAGTTGTACGTTGTTGTATATAGGTATAAGCACATGTACTTTCTTGTGTCTTATATTGTTGTTGTTGTCTTTTATATTCCTACTGGACATTTGTGCACGTTATCCATTGTGAGACTTCAGTCTGATAGCGAGAGGCGGACTTGGATATGGAGCCTTATTGGGTAGAAATATCCAGGGCCTTTACAGTTGGTATCAGAGCTTGGTCCAGTTAGAATATGAAAAGACATTGAGGTTACAATGTCCCAAAACATGGTTTAATATCCACTGCTAGTAGTAAGTCTGCGGTTTTATGTGGTTTAAAGTGGTTTAAAGGGTCTTTATAAATTTGGCAGATATTGGTAGTTGTTGACTAAACGTGTGATTAGACAAGGTACACTTTGTGTTGTTAAAATAGTGTGCCAAATTACAGTTAGAGTGTAGTTGTTTAAAGGTTCCCAGTTATAGAAATTGAACGGATTAGTGAATTCAGATATGGAAATTTAGTAAAGGTGTTTTAGTGAGGTATAGAGTTGGCAGAGAAAGGTATAAGGTAATGATATGATAGAATGGCAGAGAGAATAGTGTTATAATGAGGAATAGAACACCGTGTGATAAGGATTGTTAAGGGTGTGAATTGGGGTTAAGAACCTTGGCAGAGGCAACGTTTGTGTCTGAGATTTATGTTAGGATTCTTAAGAAGCAGATTGAATAATAAAGTGATTAGTGAAAAAGAAGGTTTGAAATAATTGAGTGAGGCAGATCAGCTTGGGATGAGGTACTAGCATGTAGAGGAGTAGTGATTTGTGGTAGTTATCTTAAGTGTGATTTGTGGTAGTAAAGAACTTGAGAATAGTGTTGTTGTGGGTAATAATGATAATGGAAAAATTGATAAAGAGATCCATGTAAGAATGTGCTGAGATGATCAGTGGGTAAAGAGAGAGTAAAGGAAGATCAGTGTACAGTTAAATTTTATGACAATTTTAGAAGAAAGATATTTATTTGATAAGTGGTAGTTTGTGAAGATTCCATAGAATAATTTGCTAAAGAATGCAGTGTTGAAGATAAGATTAGTGTCGTTCAGCAGTTGGGTGCAGTCTGTGGAAAAAGAGAGGTAAAGTTTGTGTCAGAAAAAGATTGAGGTTGAGGTTAAGAATAATGGGAATGAGTAGAGTTGTCTGAGTGAGAATAGGAAGAGATGAATCAATTAAGAAGCAGTTAAGGAATATCAAACTGAGTGGAACAGCAAGGTAAAATGTTAACAGATATTAATGAGTATGATGCAAGAGTGGTGTTTTTTGTATTTGAGAATAAAGCGGTAATGTGGAATAAGGGAATTAGGCAGAGCAAGATATTACAATTAAAGAGACTGTCATTTAGATTCAAGCTTTAGTAGTATTTTAATGAATGATGATTGTATAGTAGCAGGAGTTACAGTGTGGACGGTACAGTGAGATTAGTCAGTCAGCAGAATGATTAAGAGAAATGTTTTACAGAACAAATATTATGCTTAATGTAGTTGATGGCACAAATAAAGTTGAGTGTTATTGACCAGAGAAAGAAAGGGTATAGCAGATCAAGAAATGGATATAATCAGATGGTTCAGGAAATGTTCAGTAAGAGAATACATGCCAGTGCACAGAAAGTGATCACGTTGAGCAGAAGTGTACTTTAATAAAGGTATTCCTGAATTTGATGTGAGAGCAAAAGCCGATTAGTTAAAGAATATTTTGAAAGGTTGTAAATGTAAAGTGATTAGTCAGCCGAAGAATATGATTTAAAGCAAGGAAGTATATGAAGAGCAACGTATGTCAGTAGCGGTATGATAAAATTAGAATTTAAGTATGTGGCACAATCAGAATTGAAATATTGAGAAAAGCAGATCGGAAATTCCAGTATTTTCTTCCAGTGTTAATTGATTGAGTAAGATGAATTGAGAAGTCAATAAAGTAAGAATTGAGTCTAGCTGGAGGTAGAGTAATAGTGAATGTGGAAGGTAATTGAAAGCAATAATGGGGGCAGAATTTGTGGGATAGTTTGCCAAGTACCCAGTGTAATCAAAGTAGCGCAATGGAAGCATAGAAGATTTAATATTCACAAGTTACCCAAGATTTGCTTGACTGAAGGAAAGTTTGAGTTTCTTTGCCCAATTGGGCAAAGAGGCAGAGGTATTTAGTTAGATATGAGTTAAGGCAGCATGAGTAGAACAATATGAAGAGGCGGGAAATTCAAAGATGGTAATTTGATTTTCTTTGTGAAACTAGAAGTTGAGAATGTAAATAAAGATGAGTTAGAATAACAGTTGGCAATGATAGACAGATAATGGAAAGCCACCGAGAAATTTGAGAATTTAAAGAGAGTTTAGCATGGCAGACCACTTCAAAGTGGCAGTATATAGTAAAGAGTTTCAAGCAAGTGAAGCGGTCCAGAAAGAAAAGTTGTAAGCACAACCAAGGAAAATGTGGAAGCAAGTCGAGTCCAAGGAGATAAAGTGCCAACATCAAGGTAGAATCGCCTACAGTTAAAAAGTAAAGAGAGTGACATTGGTAAATGAACAGAACATCTGTCAAATAAATGATAGAGAAAGAGCACATTATAGTAATCAGGCAGAGTAGCTATGAAATGAATGAAAAAGAAAGGCAAAGCAGAACATGCACAAAAATGAACAGAATGAGTCAGTCAGTGCAAGATGGTTTAAAGGCAAGTGCAGAGATAGTGTATCCTACTTGTTCTGTTTATGGCTTTATTTCATTTTAGGTGGTAGTCTGGCTTGCCGTGGTTTCATCCTGAATGTCGAGGACAACATTTCTTTTTAGGTGCTAGTAATGTGATGACGCGATCTTTTCGGATCCGTGTTTAACAGTTTTGGAGTGGTGCCCATGACCAAGAGGTGGTCATTGGGCCTTGTTTGTGGTTTTCATGCATTGTGTGGGCGTTGTGGACTTTAGCTCTCAACCCATTTAGCCCATAGGTTCACTAGTTGTGAATGCGACGGAGGAAGTTGTCACGATTTGAAATGCGACGGGCTCTCCTGTCGCGATTCACAATACCACCTTTGTGTTTTAGCGGTGCTTTGGGCTCCGAATGGCAATGGTTAGGGTCATCACGTTTAACTCTTAAATGCAACGTCTGGCTACGTCGCGATTTTGAATGTGACTTAAATGCTATGTTTCACCCAGATAGAGCAGAGGAGCTCTGTCCAAGCGAAGGGGAGGTTGCTGCGGCACCTCCTATGTTGTTTTCCGGCGTTCGGAAATTCGTGCAGCGCGGGGTCCATGTGAGGAGCGTGTTGGGAGCGTGGATGCACCGACGATATGGTGGTTTCTGCGTTCTTCGGGCTTGTTTAGCTGGTAGGGATGCTTCCTAGTTGTTTACCATGTCTTGAATGGTTTAAAGGGGTGGTGGCATGTGTAGGTTGTTTGCCATGTCATGGATATTATGTTTATTGCTTTAGTTTGATAATTGAATTAGATATGTGTTGGATTCCCTTTGAAGAAGGTGAGTTCGGCCTAAGGGCTGAACTCACAGTCGTGTTTGAAACTCGACGAGATGCACCGTCGCGTTCATGGTATTAACGCGACGCCATGCATCGTCGCATTTCTGTTTTTGTCCAGTGTACTGTGGCAGTGGTTTGGACATGACCACTTGACCCGTCGCATTATTGTTGAACACGACAGTGTGGTCCGTCATGTTTCTGTGTGAGGTTTTGTGTGATTCGAATCGCGACGTATCATTATGTCGCTATTTGGATGTTGACTTTGGTGTTGACCGGTTGGGCCTGAAGGCGACGTATCGGGCCGTCGCGATTCTGTCGTGACATTAGGCGCTATCGCATTAGTGTTTGAATTGCATCCAGATAGGTTGTCGCGATTTGAAAGGCAACGCTTATGTCCGTCGTACTTTAGCCTCCGAGGGGTGAGTTGTGTGCTTGGGTAGTGGGGGTCCTGTATGGACTTAGCCCTAGTCTTTTGCTGTCTTTTAACGATTATCTAAGGTGGTTAATGTTTGTTGGGTTCTCATATGAAGAATCCTTATGAGAATGCTAAGCTAAATGACATATCCTTGTTTCTGATTATGACAAAATCATGGACCAAAATTGATGCATGATAAATGTATAAACCATGATGACAATGACAAGTGGATGCAAATGATACACATACTTTGATTGATGATAAGTATGTTGATTATGTCTCACTAATCATGTTCTCTAATATAGGTGAGACTGCATTCAAGACCTTGTACCACAACAAAAGAAAAAGGATAAGAAAAGCATAAAAAGCGAGCACCTGTCGACATATCCTTCAAGCCATGTCGACAGATCAGCACAAATGGAACAAACAAGTTCTGGAAAATAGGCACCTGTCGACAAACCCAGCTATACATGTCGACAGATCCATGCAGTCACCAAACAGGACTTCTGGAAAACAAGTTCCTGTCGACAGATGGTATGAGACCTGTCGACAGATGAAGAGAGAATCTAGATACGAGATCTCTGTGTGTTCCCTGTGTGGGTTTTTCCTTAAACCACGACTCTCCATACTTGAACACCCATATAAAAGGAGCTTTTTGGAGATATTTTCGTACACAAGCAGCCACCATCATCAACCAAAAAGAAAACCTAAGGAGAGGAGTTGTTGTTGCTGCTCTGCTTCACCCTGCTGTTCAGAGAGAGAAAGAACCGTTGTTCCAGCAGAGTTGAAGACAGTACGTTGTGGATTCAAGCTTCTCCATCTACCCAAGGCTATCAATACGAAGTTTGAACTCCATCCAAAAGTTCTCTAGAAGAGTTCTCAATCAGGATTCATTCTTTTCACTCAGAACTCTTCCAGTTTTCACTTTTCTATTATGTGTGTGTGTGATTGTGTTTCAAGCAGCCTTGTGCTTGAATCACGTGGTCTTGAGTTGTTCTGATCGTGGTTGCACATCAGACATCTCGTGTGTGTGTGTTGTTGTCGCAAACTAGTTGACGAGCAGTCTGTTCTATATGTGTATGTGGACCGTGGATGTAGGATACGCAAGTTGTGTACTCCGAACCACGTTAAAACTCTGTGTCCTATGGTTTGCACATTTCTATGGTAGATGTTTGGTAGGTACGTTGTCTCTACACACGTATGATAGATTGTTTCTTTATCTATTGTCAATTCACACACATCAAAGTTGAGTTCAAAATCTGTTACAGGTTGTAGAGTCTGTGTTTTCGTAAAAAGAAGGTGATAATAATTGTTAATCAACGGTAATATATTCAACCCCCCCTTCTAGATTACCATATAGGGAATTTCGCAACCTTTCAATTCGTATCAGAGCGAGGTTTCTCTGATTTACTGTTATAGTTGTTTGATCTTACGGTCAGGAAAACTTCGATCTCATGGAATCTAACAAGGGGTACATGGCCGAGAGACACTCAGTGACCAAGCCACCCTTCTTTGATGGCACTGACTATACATACTGGAAAAACCGTATGTAGGTATTCCTAGGAGCACAAAACTTCGAGCTTTAAAAGATCGTCAGCAAAGGAGCATACACCGTTCCTGAGGACGTAGATACCTGAACAAAGGACCAGATTGCAAAAGGGACACTCAACTGGAGCGCCCTCAACATGATGCAGTGCGCGGTCCACCCAAAGGAATATTCAAGAGTCTCCACATCCACCTCAGTAAAAGAGATGTGGGACAAACTTGAATTGATCTACAAAGGTACGTCCGAGGTAAGGGAATCCAAAGCAAGAATGTTAGTTTCTGAATATGAAATGTTTAAAATGAACAATGATGAAACTATGTCTGACATGTTTGCAAGATTCATGCTAATTATAAATGGTCTGAAAGGTCTTCAGAAGGAATACTCAGAGAGTGATTTGGTGAGGAAGATACTTCTGTCTCTTCCATCCTCATGAAACACCAAAGCCACTGTCATTGAGGATTCTAAAGATCTCTCAAAAATGAAATTAGATGAACTGATTGGCTCTCTAATGACTTACGGAATAAATGTGAAAAGAAAGGAAACTGAAGAAAATCCTAGAAAGTTAATTGCTTTGAAGGCTTCCAAGAAAAGTTCATCAGTTCCAAAAAGGATGCACCTCAGGAAAGTTAGGAGTTTGAATCATTTAGTGAGAGTGAGGATGATGTAATGGCCATGCTCACTAGACAATTCAAAAAGTTCCTGAAATTCAAAAGGAGAGGGTCAGGTAACTCTAAACCTTTCCAAAAGAAAGATTTTGCTAATAAATCTGCTTCTAACAAAAAGTCTGATGTTGTGTGCTATGAGTGCAAGAAACAAGGGCACATGACAGGAGAGTGCCCCGAGCTAAAGAAGAAACTGAAAAAGGAGAAATTCACCTTCAAGAAAGCCAAGGCAATGTTGGCAACTTGGAGTGATGAAGATGAAGATAAGAACAGTCAAGCTACCTCTAAAGATGATGAAGTTCAATGTCTAATGGCTAGAAGCGACGACTCCAATGAGGTAAATTCTTCCTTTGAAACTTATTCCGTTGATGAATGGGAAGAAGCTTATACTATTTTATTTGAAAAAATCTGTGAATATAAGTCAGAAAATAAAGCACTCAAAAAGAAAGTCAATTCCCTTGTTCATGACACCAATCATAATGAACAAATTGCATCTTTGAATAAAGAAATTGAAATGATTAGAATTGATGAACAAGTACACAGTATGGAAATGGATGGCCTGAAACTGAAACTCCAAGAAGTTCAAAAAAAAAAAAGATGATCTAAGCAACTCCCTTTAAACTCTCCAAGTTGAACTTACTGAAGTAAAAGAAAAGTTGAAAAAGGCTGAAGAGCATCTTAAGGAAAAATATGAAGATCTAATTAAATTTGTCAAAAGTAAACAAAATCTTGATGCAATCTTGGGATCTAATATGTTTCATGCAAAACATTGGGTTGGATATCAACATGTTAAACCAAAAGTAATTGGTAAAAATCTGTTGACATCTTTTGTTGATTCCAGCCCAAGCACAAGTAAACAAATCCCGTCAATGAACAATAAAAGTCAAGCCAGGGGCAAGAAACAGGATCCCAAGAATACCAAATTTGTTGCTAACAAAACTGCAAAACCTGTCAATAGCCCCAATGAAGGTTGTCGACAGGACTGGAAACCAGCTTCTAAAGGAATGCTGACCAGAGAACAAAAAGGTAAAATGCACATGCATGTTCCTCAAAACAAAAAGCCTATTGTCATGAAAAATACTTTATCATGCAATTTCTGTAAGAAAGTTGGACACAATGAAAAATAATGCTGGAACAGTCCAAATAAACTAAAACTCAAACAAATTTGGATTCCGAAGCATTTACTGTTTGGCATGATTGATACAGTGGGACCCAAAGTAATTTGGGTACCAAAACCTCTTGTCTGATCAACATATGCAGGAATGCCTAGTATCAAAACAAATGGTACTTGGATAGTGGCTGCTCGAGGCATATGACGGGCGACAAAGAAAAATTTTGTCTACTGGTGGAGAGAGACGGAGGTCAAGTAGTTTTCGGAGGCAACAATAAAGGACAGATTATCGACGCAGGTAAGATTGGTAAGTATGCCTCTAACTCTATAGACAATGTACTGCTTGTAGATGGCCTTCATCACAATTTGCTTAGCATAAGCCAACTGTGTGATAAAGGTCATAAAGTTGTCTTTGAATTCAACTCATGTCAAATCATTGATGACGAAACAGGAAGTTTAAAGTTTTCTAGAAAAAGGGTGAATAATATCTATTTGGTTGACTTAGATGATCCAGAAAATGAGAACTTGTGTCATGTAGCAAACAAACAGGATGAGCTCACACTATGGCATCGTAGGCTTAGCCATGCAAGCTACAATGTCCTGCACAAGATCATGAAGCTGAAGTTGGTAAGTGGACTCCCTGATATTTCCTTTAAGAAAAATGAAAGTTTTTGTGATGCATATGCACAGGGAAAACAAACAAGGAAATCCTTCAAATCAAAAGCACCGGTAAGCACTTTTAAACCGTATGAACTTCTGCACATGGACTTGTTTGGACCTACTAGAACACTAAATCTCAATGGCCAACGCTTTGGTTTTGTCATTGTAGACGATTTCTCTAGGTTCACATGGGTAAAGTTCCTCGCACACAAAAATGAAGCAATGAGACTGTTTGAGGAATTCTTCAATAAAATTGAGCATGGAAATGTTCACAAAATATGCTCAATCCGCACTGATCACGGGGGAGAATTTGATAACAATTCTTTTCCTGATTTCTGCAGGCACCATGGGATAGAACATTTGTTCTCTTCTCCAAGGACTCCGAAACAAAATGGAGTAGTGGAGAGAAAGAACAGAACTTTGGTGGAAATGGCTCGCACTCTTTTGGTTGAAAGTCAACTTGCCAAGACATTTTGGGCAGATGCAAAATCTGACAATTTCAATTCTCACAGGACTCCTGATGAAGATGATAAAACAATCCTTGCAGAACCACTTCAAGTGAAAATCAAGAAGAACTCTCTAACAGCACCAAAAGCTAAAAGTGGATATCATCGCAGGTACCACGATGATGAGGACCATCACGTCCTCTTCAAAAAGGAGAAGAAGAACCTGATGAAGATCCATAAGAGGATGAACCTCAAGCTGAAACTCCTCAAGCAAACCCTCCTCCAGAACAATCTCCTCAAGTACAAGATCAACCCGAACCTTCAACAATCACAAATGTCAGGTACTCTAAAGATCATCCACATGAGAACATAATAGAAGATGTGAATGAAAAGGTTCAAACTAAGTTTCAAGTCAGGGCAATAGTTGAACAGAATCATCTAGCTTTTGTTTCTCAAGTGGAACCCAAAATATTGAAGAAGCTCTAATGGAAAACTCATGGATTGATGCTATGCATGAGGAGCTTGGGCAATTTCAGAGAAATAATGTCTGGAGTCTAGTTCCTAGAACTCCTGAAATTTCTGTCATAGGGACAATATGGGTTTTTAGGAATAAACTAAATGAAGAGGGAAAAGTGGTGAGAAATAAGGCTAGACTAGTTGCAAAGGGTTATAATCAGGAATTTGGTGTGGACTTCGAAGAATCCTTTGCTCCTGTAGCTAGGCTAGAAGCAGTTAGAATCTTGTTAGCATATGCATGCTCAAACAAGTTCAGACTTTTTCAAATGGATGTTAAAACTGCCTTCCTGAATGGCTACATTAAAGAGGAAGTCTATGTCTCTCAACCACCTAGCTTTGAGGATCATGATAAGCCAAACCATGTGTTTAAATTACACAAAGCACTTTATGGTTTGAAACAGGCACCTCGAGCTTGGTACGACAGGCTAAGCACATTTATGGTAAGCAAACACTACTCAAGAGGTAAAGTAGACCAAACTCTTTTTACTAAAATGGTCCGCAATCACATTATTGTTGTTCAAGTCTATGTGGACGATATCATATTTGGTTCTACTAACCCATCACTGTGTGAGAAGTTTTCAAAACATATGCACAGTGAATTTGAGATGAGTTTAATGGGGGAGCTTCAATTTTTTCTTGGTATGCAAGTTAAACAACTGGAGGATGGTTTTTTTATCAATCAAGAAAAATATGTCAAGGCGCTACTGAAAAGGTTTCAGTTTGAACAAGCTAAGCCTGCCTCAACACCAATGAGCACAAGCATAAAACTGGAAAATGATGAGAAAGGTAAACCGGTTGATGCAAAGCAATTCCGAGGTATGATTGGCTCACTCCTTTATCTTACTGCAAGTAGACTAGACATACAATTTAGTGTTTGCCTTTGTGCTAGATATCAATCTAGTCCAAAGGAAAACCATCTGATAGCGGTTAAGCGAATATTCAGATATCTCTCAGGTACGTGTGCTTTGGGCCTTTGGTATCCAGCTGGAAGTAGTTTTGAACTGATATCATATTCTGATGCTGACTATGCTGGATGTAAAATTGACAGGAAGAGCACTAGTGGCTATTGCTAGCTACTTGGTGGTTGCATGGTTTCGTGGGCATCCAAGAAGCAACACTCGGTTGCACTCTCCACTGCAGAGGCAGAATATGTTGTTGCAGGGAGTTGTGCGGCTCAAGTGTTGTGGATCAAAAGTCAATTGTCTAACTACAACATTGACATTGGATGCACACCTATCCTATGTGACAACACTAGTGCTATAAATCTATCAAAGAATCCAATTCAACACTCCAGAACAAAGCACATAGAAATCAGACATCATTTCTTGAGAGATGAAGTGGCCAATAAATCTTTGGAAGTTAGCTTCACAACCACTACAAACAACTGACTGATATATTTACAAAACCATTGGCTGAGGATAGGTTAACTACATTGAGAAGTGAATTGGGCTTATGCAAAATGCAATGATCTCAATACCCAACTTTGGAGTACATGTACCTTGTGAGCAATAACTATGTGGTATATCAAATGGTGATGTGTGGAAGAACAAGTTATGCTTGTTTGGAAACTCTCATTATGCGTGAGAAAACATTCTCTGCCACGTATCCATAGTTAATTGCAAACAAGGGTCATCTACTCTGAATAAGGTATATGGATTCATTTCACCTTGCCCATTCCCTTTTTCAAAGAATTGGAATTTTCATGTTCATTGAATTTGTGTGCTAATGCTTGATAAATCTGTGGAAATCTAGTGAAGTTGCTTTGAATGTTTAGTCTCCACGTGCACACACTATGGGGGAGGAAACTCTAGCTAGATGAGTGACTTTTTGAGGGAAACACTTTCATGTCATCATCTCACTTTTTCCTAGCTTGGAGCACCTTTTTCTATCTCCTCCTGGCCTTCAAAATTGTTCTGCACACATCCCTGTCGATAGCAATATTGCAAACTGTCGAAAGAAAATCCTTCACAGAACCCAGAAAACCAGCACTGTGTGCATCTGTCGACAGGGCCCATCCTATCTGTCAACAGATTTCTTCAAACAGAACTCAGCAATCTTCATTCGTGTGCATCTGTCGACAGGGTCCATTCCCTTTGTCGACAGATCCATCTTTTTCAAGTCATTCCTCACTTAATTGCCAATCTTTTTAATGAGCATACTTCTCATGAGTATTTGAGGTGAAAAATGATGATTGCATACATTATAATTTTTTTTTATCCACAACATATCCAGGACTTTGTCTGCATTAAAATGACTTTGGCATACTATTCTTGTGTGAGTCTAGGTTGTTTCATTTTAAGTGCATCCAACAACACCCATGAGTCTAACCTAACTCACTTGAATAACTCTCTTGTGAATCATTATTTTTCAAAGTCGTGTGCTCAATCCTAAGGTCATTGAAGGGTAAGTCTTTCATTGGTTTTTTAAGTATCATCCACTTCCTGACCTTGATGTGATCCGTACAAATTATTATGGAGCAGACACAACTAAATTAACAAAAAAAAAGGGAAAAAATCAAACAACCCATCAAACTAAAACAAAAAAAAAGGGGGAATAAAGGCAGAGCAATGTTGAGTATTGCTAAGTAACTGGGGATATGGGCATCACAAATGTCTATCTTCGCGTCAAAAGGCTTACTCATTATCTCTGTACAATGGTATGATGGACATATCAACCGAGTGACTGGGGATACGGGCATCACAAATGTCTATCTTCACGTCAAAAGGTCAACTGATCCTAATTACCACTTTTTCATTCCCATGCCCTTTTCATGCCAAAAATTAGATTGTGGTCTCCTCAATTTATCTTGTCAAGGGCACTTAGTGGTTAGCACTTAATTACCCATGCAGCATTATCCTTCATATATCTTCTGATTGTCATTAACTAAGAAAAATAATTTCTTGCAATGGCCTTATTCAAGGGGGTCATCTTACAACCTCATGATTTTGTTCCCTGCATTTTTCATCAATCAACTTTAGAGTCTGGGAATTTTATTTCAAAATCATTGTCGTTGCTAGATGTGGTCTAAATATTTGTGGCTATGACTTGTTATAATGTGCATTTACCTAGGTTTCATATTATAACCACATTTGATGCTCATGGCCTTCAAATTCCATTAAAAACCCATCACTGGCACACTTCTTGTATGTGCCTGTCGACAGGGAACTGTTCACCTGTCGACAGCCGCAGGCAGGGCACTTTTTGGAAGCCCAACGGGCGAGCTTTTAGGGCTGATTTCGTGGGACCCAACCCTTTCAAATTCTCTCAAACCTTCTTTAAAAAGTTCCCACGAACCCTTCCTCCCTTTCCCCCTTCCAAACGCCCTTCCTTCTTCTGGTTCTCCCCAACACCCCCCTTCTCCAGGGCGAGAGTAGAACGCATGCACTTCGTGGTCGCTCTTCTTCCTTGTGTCTCCTTCCCTTTCCCAAGCCTCTCAACACCTAGATGGCTCCTAAGGCGAAGAAGCTTGCCTTCCGACGCCGTCCTCGCTCCTCCCAAGATGGTGACGGTTCTAGGGCTCCCACAGAGCGCCGCACCAAGCACAGGGAGGATCGTCTGCCGGAACTGCACATTCCTGCTCATCTGCAGCTTCTTCCTACTCATGGCACCTTCACCAAGTTCATGCAACCCACTACATCGACTTCGTGTCACTGAAGGATCTCTTTCCAGGGTTGCTGCCTCTATTCGACGTCCAGGGTTGGTCTCATTTTCGTTACCATCACAAACGGTACTCCCCAACTGCTGTGACTGAGTTCTTCAATAATCTTAGACTGTCCACCAATGGTGACCTCTATACCATGGTGACATAGACTCCCTTTCAGATAACTCCCAACTTGCTCTCCACTGCACTGCAAATCCCTAATTCGGGCCTTGATATCCTGACACATCATTCCGAAGCATCTGAATACCACCAACTCATTACTTTGCAGCCTTACGATCCTACGGATCTTAGGCCTTGAATGCCAACAAGTTTCCTCCACTTCATCGTCTCATCCACCATATATTCACTACAATCATTGTCCCTAAAGATGGCAATAGGGAGCTTGTGACTGCTATTCACAAGTCCCTGTTTCATGCATTTCTCAACTGTACTCCAGTGAACCTCCCACTTATAATGGTCTCTCACATCCGGGCATGCCTTCGCAATCCCAATAGGTCTATGCCTTATGCTTGCCTCATTACGTCTCTTCTCCTGTTCATTGGCATTCCCATTCCTGATGAGAAGATGACTGAGCTCAAAAGCCGCAGCTCTTATGAACTTACTGCTGCCCAGAGGATGGGCTATAAGCTGGTTGAAGGGGTTGTCACTAGAGACCTTAAAGGCAAAGGACCGTCCATTGCTGAAGAGGTCGAGGATTTTGATGATGGAGAAGAAGATGACAATGAACTTGCTGATGAAGACTCCCAGTCAGAGCCACTAGATGCTCCGGGAGATGAAGACATTGTTCCACCTAGTGATCCACCAACTACTGAGCCTTCACTGAGAGAGTTTATCACATCCCAACTTGCACAGATGCAACTTCATATGAACACGGGCTTTGATAGGCTAACTACAAGGTTAGACACTGTTGATTCAAGTATTGAAGCTTTGGCAGACACCCAAGTCCAGCTACAGCTCAGGCTCACAAGGATGTCTATTGATTTTCATGAGCTTCGTCGGGCCTCAGCACCGCCGGGCGATGATGATGTTTAGGATGATTGGTCTAGATGTCTTTAGTGTTTTGGTCATGTTCCAGATGTTCTCACTTGCTTTCCAAGTCATTTGTCCTGTTATCTTCTTTGAAATTACTCATGTGTCATATGTGCAACTGTGTACTGAATGTCAACTTAATGACATGCACAATTTCTCTTCATGTTCCATGGCTCTATGCATGTGTTATCTTTTTGAATGTTGTCAAAAGGGGGAGAACATCAATAGCGGTCAAATTGAAAATTTTGTCATCATCAAAAAGGGGGAGAATGTTGGGTTCTCATATGAAGAATCCTTATGAGAATGCTAAGCTAAATGACATATCCTTGTTTCTGATTATGACAAAATCATGGACCAAAATTGATGCATGACAAATGTGTAAACGATGATGACAATGACAAGTGGATGCAAATGATACACATACTTTGATTGATGATAAATATGTTGATTATGTCTCACTAATCATGTTCTCTAATGTAGATGAGACTGCATTTAAGACCTTGTACCACAACAAGAGAAAAATGATAAGAAAAGCATAAAAAGAGAGCACATGTCGACAGCTCCTTCAAGCCATGTCGACGGATCAGCACAAATAGAACAAACAAGTTCTGGAAATAGGCCCCTGTCGATAGACCCAACTGTACCTATTGACAGATCCATACAGTCAACAAATAGGACTTCTGGAAAACAACTTCCTGTCGACAGATGGTATGAGACCTGTCGACAGACGAAGAGAGAATCTAGATACGAGATCTCCGTGTGTTCCCTACGTGGGTGTTTCCTTAAACCACGACTCTCCATACTTGAACACCCATATAAAAGGAACTTTTTGGAGATATTTTCGTACACAAGCAGCCACCATCATCAACCAAAAAGAAAACCTAAGGAGAAGTGTTGTTGCTGCTGCTCTGCTTCACCCTGCTGTTCAAAGAGAGAAAGAACCATTGTTCCAGCAGAGTTGAAGACAGTACGTCATGGATTCAAGCTTCTCCATCTACCCAAGGCTATCAAGACGAAGTTTGAACTCCATTCAGACGTTCTCCAGAAGAGTTCTCAATCAAGATTCATTCTTTTCACTCAGAACTCTTCCGATTTTCACTTTTCTATTATCTGTAAGTGTGTGATTGTGTTTCGAGCGGCTTTGTGATTGAATCACGTGGTTTTGAGTTGTTTTGATCGTGGTTGCACATCAGACATCTCGTGTGTGTGTGCTGTTGTCGCGAACTAGTTGACAAGCAGTCTGTTCTCCGTGTGTGTGTGGACCGTGGATGTAGGATACACAAGTTGTGTACTCCGAACCACATTAAAACTCCGTGTCCTATGGTTTGCACGTTTCTACGGTAGTTGTTTGGTAGGCACGTTGTCTCTACACACATATGATAGATTGTTTCTTTATCTATTGTCAATTCACACACATCAAAGTTGAGTTCAAAATCTGTTACAGGTTCTGCAGTCTGTGTTTTCACAAAAAGAAGGTGATAATAATTGTTAATCAACGGTAATCTATTCAACCCCCCCTTCTAGATTACCATATAGGGAATTCCGTAACCTTTCAATGTTAGTAAAGCATGTGTAGGGTTAAAAGTTGTTGTGGGTTTAGTTAGTGAATCGTGTGATTCATGTAAGTATGTTATTGTGATCAGTTAAGCGGTTAAAGTGTCATTGCAGTTTTGTGTTGCCGTAGAGGTCATGTGACGACCAATGACATGCAAGGTTAATGTATGATGTTGTGGTTCATGTATGTATCGAGGTAGGATGGCTTGAGGGTCACATGGTGACCGGTGACGAGCTAATCCTGACACTTGTATACCGTTGTTTATAAATAAAGATTGTATAATTATGTATATCGTGGTTTGTGTGTTTGTCGAGTCTGGTGGTCCGGCACCTATTCTGAAATACCTCTTCAGTCGGGTACCCCAGGTTCCTTGGTGAGCTAGGCATGTGTGTTGTGCTCGAAGCGTGTCCCTGTACGGTGTATACTATTGAGGTCTGAGTCATCTTCCTAGACACCGTCACTCTTGTGCTTGAGTTGTACATCTAGCTGAGGGAAAGATGACTAGCGGCAGTGACTTGTGTTTGTGGGTTTGCAGTCGCTTGTAGCACACTCGTGGTTGGGGGACGGACACCAGTAGACGTCACTGGTCCCTAGCTAGTCCTGTGTTTCCAGTGCCTCACTTTAGGGAGCTCGGGCTGGAGTCTCTAAAGGTGTAAAGCATGGGCCTGCAGCTTTGTGGTCTGCAGATGTGGTGTTATTTGGTCTCTATTGTTCTTTGGCTTGTTCCTGTGGAGCGACAGTTCGACCTTTCGCCCGTGACTGCGAGATTGAGAGGTTGTTCTTGTGTTGTGTTGTTCGAGTTGGATAGTGGCGTCATGAACCAGTCGTTCGTTCGCATGTGGTGGTGTAAGGCCCCCGAATTTTGTTTATTTGATGCTAATTATTTTGTGCATGTAATATATTTGATCTTGTGCATATTATAAGTATTTACTTACTTATGTGCATGTATATAAATATATGTTAATCTTGTGCATATATTATAGTTAATTATTTCTGTGCATAGTGTGTTTAAATAATGTAGTGCATATAGTATGTATTTACATTGCGTATGTGTGGTTATTTAAATATTTTTGTGTTCTGGCCGAAATTCCTTTTAACATCAATATCTCTCGACGTTAAGAGTAAATAGGCGGCCACATCTGTGCTGTTTACTCTCTCCTGGAGTCAACATCGATGGACGTTGACATGGGGTCGACGGTAGTAAATTGGACGTTTCTCCAATTATGTGTGTTTCCAGATCTGAAAACGGTAGCGGTTTTGCTAGATTCTTATTTAGGAAACCTTTCCAACGGAAGGATGACCTAACCCTAATGCGTACCCAACCCCTTAGCTCTATAAAATGATCCTTTTTTGGCAGAGATGAGTCTTTTTGGCTCTTGTGAAAACCCTAGACATCCTGTGAGAAAACCTGATCTTGGGTGAGATGGATCCGGCGATTGGATGAGGTTTCCGGTGATCTTCTTCAACTGGGAGCTAGACCTAGGATAGAGGAATCATCCCTGGATCCGATGTACGGCCTTCATCGACATAAAGACCAGATCACAGTGGATTTTGAGCACCTTTTCGGCATTGTCTGAGGAGGGCTTCTTCGACCAAATCATCCCTCTATCGATTTATTTCTAGGCAAATAGCTTACTGGTTCATTCCATAGACTTGTCCTCAAGGGTTTTAACAATCTTTTGGATTTTTAAATCGTGTCTTGGACCCCTCAATTCATTTGTTTTTTTGTGTTCGGTCTGCACTGTGTGCAGACAAGAGGTAGACGACCACTTTGCTACCATCGAGTTCTTGTATTGACGGTGGACGATCCTGCTGTTAACTCCTTCTGATGACAAGGACCTTGTCGTCTAATTCAACTATTTTCTGCAGAAATATGTGTTAATCCTTGTACTATGATTTTTGCTGGTCTGTGCATGTTATGATAATCAGTGTTTGCCAAGTATGGTCAGTTGGTCATATCATGAAGATCTATCAAATTTCTGAGCATGATATTAGTTAGAATAAATTTTGTTATTAGAGAATAAGTATGTTTTGATTGTGGTTAAATTCTGATTAAATGGATTTGTTGCAAGATATGGATCAACAAAATTATAGAGATCTGAGAATGACTGTTCTCATGTTTTGGGCCTGTTAGAACTGACTTCTCACTGTCTACCATGTTTAAATTGAAGTATCTTATAATTTACCTGAAATCTCTGTTTAATGTTTAAAATAGCTATACTGCTCCGAAAAGTATGAGAAATTGCTGATGTGTTCTATGATACCTATGTACCCTGTGATTAAATGTTCAGCATGTTCTGATCACTGTAGAAAGAGTTACGATATTTAGGACGTTTCTGTAACTTGATTTAAATGTTATACCTCAACCACGTGTAAGAGTGTGATTAGCAGCATGTTAGTTTCTGTAAATTTCTGTTTCTAACTGATCTGAGAATCTGAATGTGATAAGTTTATGTTCCATGAATTATGTGTGTGCATGTGCATGGGAAGTGAGAGAGTAAGTGCATGTGTGTGTTAAATGTGTAACATGACAAGATAAATAAATTGTGCCCATAAGACACTGCCACCCTAGACTGCTTGGAGTTGTACTGTAGTAGTGCCCCTATGGGAAAGCTCAATTGTGTTACATGATACCCGAGGCAAGGGTCTTGAAAATCCTGGTGGTGGACAAGTTCCACTATTAATGGTGGGGAGGGATTCCCCCAGTTTCTGAAGGAACCTAGACTTGATCACTTGCCTAATGATTAAGTATGTGAAAGTGTATGTGAAAGTGTATGTGAAAGTGTTACGTGATCTTTCTAGTGGTCGTTTGGGCTGTGTCTTGGCAACGTGTAAAATGAGCGTGTATAACATGTAAAGTGACTTGTGAACGTGGCACGTGGTATATGCAAGTGACGTGATAAGTGATACGTGAATATGCAACATGAAAACTATGTGAAAACCATGTGATACGTGAAAGTGTAAAGTGAAAACGTGTGTATGTGAATGTGTGATAGTGTGAAAGTAAGTGCATGTGAAAGCCAAGAAAAATACATGTGTGCATGTCATGAGAAAATAGTGCAAATGTTAATGTTAATATTGTTAATTTTATCTTGTCTAGTACTATGTGTAAATGTGTGTTATCATATCCATGAATTCGAATTTCTTGATGTACCTGTGTCTAGCATCATATTATAAATTTGAATAATGTTCATGTGTTAGTGCTATGTGAAAGTAAAATAAGAAAGCTTGTGATCGTATGATTTTGCTTATGTTAATGATACCATGTTATTTGTATCTATGTTTAGATTTATTGTTTCACATGTGTTAGTATAATTTTACTTAATAGATTCCATGTTTATAATCCATGTTTTTAGAATGAGCATGCGTAAATTTTAAATTGTTAGAAAGCATATGTGATAAGTATGTGGTTTGAAGTTTTAAGTTACTTGTTGAGTCTATTGTGTAGACTCACCCTTTCTAAACATTTCAGGAGATTTAGAAGCCGAGGAGTAAGCAAGAAGTGATAAGGAGCGTGGAGAATAATTGAAGACTTGTAATTTATTTCCTAGTATGTAAGTTGTAAAATAAATTTTGGTTATGTAATTGGAACTGGCTACATGTTAGTGGAAATCATGTTATGTCATTTCTTTCTTGGACTATATAGACTGTGGTATGTGGATTAAATGTTGATGGAATAAGATTATTTAAATTCTGTTCCAATATTTCCTTTCTATTTATGTATATCTCAATCCAATTGTCTATCGTTGGGGTTTTCTCCCCTGTAGCGGCTTGCTCTCATCCAATGTGGGTTGGTGTAACTGTACCGAGTGGAAGTGGGTCGTTACAGAGATGGTATCATAGCTACAGGGTTGAGATTATACATGAATAGCCATCAACTAATTCACATCTCTAAGTCTTTATAGTGGATAGCCAAATCCAAGGAATAATTAAGATAGGATTAGTAAAGTGGTAAGATGAAGGCATGATAATGTTCTAGGTGTAGTGAT
This sequence comes from Colocasia esculenta, assembly GCA_014218235.1. Classification (NCBI taxonomy): domain Eukaryota; kingdom Viridiplantae; phylum Streptophyta; class Magnoliopsida; order Alismatales; family Araceae; genus Colocasia; species Colocasia esculenta. The sequence goes on along the minus strand of CM024763.1, from coordinate 68,885,797 downwards.
AAATAGAGTTTGACTTGGTGTTTATTTTGCAGACTATGGCTGGAAGGACCCGACATTCGAATGTGCCTGTCCATGATGAGGAACTTAGGAGGACTGCAAGGGAGCAGTGGGAAGTGCCAGCACCTCAGGGATCACCTGTGCCACCACCGCTGTAACAGCCCCGATGCCCGGACCCTCAGCTCCCACCAAGAATCCGAACGTCGGGACCGCCGCCCACGGATCCGGAGACCCGGATGGGCTAACGGATCAGTCTAACAATATATGTAATAGAGATAAATAACAACAACAAACTAAAAAGTACCACAAGTGAAGGGAAAAGTCCAACACTAATGTAAAAGTCTAGTACAATCCCAAAGTAAATAATGTACAAGTGCTACAAATAAAAGGGAAAGACAGGTCCCTTAGGGGCATACCCCGAGGGTGAAGTACAACTGCTCTATAGGGACGCCGACTACTGTGGGCTCATCTCCTTAATCTGCCGCGGAGGGAGCTGCTGTGAAGTCTCACCTACAAAACAGAGAGTGAGCTTCACGAAGAAGCCCAGTAGGGACTACCAATCTCCCACTCGTTCTAAGAGCAGAATAGAACTAAGTGCAATAAATAAATAAAGCAGTAAAGTCTATTGTACTAAATAGAGTCAAGTGCTGAAGCATGAAAGAAACTACACGTTCGTCGGTCTAGGCTACTCGGCGGGACTGAAAAATCCATGTAAACCAAGGCAAAACAAGAACCCAGCTGTAGCACCCCAGAAATTTTAATTACATAAAAATAAAAATAAATAGAAATAAATCATTTCCACAATATCGGAGTATTTAAAACATACGTATCATTATCGTACATGCTAAGATATGTCGGAAAATTCCTAAAAAATCATAAATCAACCCCACACATTATTCCTAAATGTTCCACAAAGAAATTTGTGCCATGAAAAATCAGATTAACCAATTTAAAGTGTTTCGCGACTTATTATCGTAATTCATGAATAAGTCGAAAATTCATTATCACACGTACTTGGATGAGTCAGAAAATTAAATAAAAATCATATATGGACTTCAAATAATATCCTCTAATGACCCAATAAGAAATTTGGGTCAATAAAAATCATTTGGGCTAGGTTTAAGAGTTAACGTGACCAATTATCTAAATAAGGGAACAAGTCGGAAAACCATTAACACGGAAATACGACACAATCATAAATTAAATAAAAATTTTGGAGAGACTTCCAACATTATATATTAATGACCCAATATCATAATTGGGCCAATGGACCACATATGGCCCAAAAATCAAATGAAGCTAGAAAATACATGGAAATTCGTAACCATAAATAGGCTGAAATTAGAAAGAGGCAATTAGAGTTGAATTGGGATGAGAACATGCTTTCTTGGCAACCCAAATTTGTGCTTAACTATGGTGGGAGGTTTCCTAAAGCCTCACACACTGTAATGGAGGAAGAAATCCTCAAAATAGGAAACCAATAAGCCAAAACTGCAACCCTAGTTTCCTTGTCCTAATAGGACTCCTAAACACTATGGTAGCTTAAATACTCTCCACCAAACCCTTGGGGATGAGTTTACATCTTGTTGGGGTTGTGTGGAGGAATTCTTGGTGGCTGGGGAGCACGAGATCGTCCACACCAAGCCGTTCTTCTTCCCCGTTGCGTCTGCTGCAACCTGCACAGATAGTCATCTTGAAGTCGACCAAAGGTAGGTCAAACCCTAACCAAACCTTGCAAGGCTTATACCCCTGGAATGAGGGTCAAGTCTACGTTCTAACCCTAGTGGAATGCCCAAATTCCATGCAGTATACACGAAGTAATAGGCGTTCTTCAAACATTTGTTTGAACACAGGTTTTTGAAAAAATGGAACTTCTTCAACCCAAAAGGTAGGTTTTCTTGGGCCAAACCTTAACATATCCTATAGCAATATGTGGAGCATCAATTTAAGTTTCGTTTCCCACTGGTTTCATCGAATTCCAATGAGTAGATTTTGAATTATAAGCGTTTTCCCCAAGTCGCACACTGTCAGGGCTTTTTCCGTTCATTAAAAGTTGCATGTGATTCAAGACCGAATTAGAGTAACACACAACATGAACATTTTTCTAATAGTTGTCCTCGTCATGTTTTATGTTGAACATTTTGTCTAAATGTCAACAGTTAGAGAGTTAAAAGCATGGTAAGAGGGTCGCTGCATGATACTGCATTTTCGAGTTGCACTTGGCTTTTACGTTGTGTCGAGTTATCATGCATCTGGAGGTCGTTTAAAATCATTTAAAAATCATAGTCCGCATCTATTCCATGTTCCCAACAACTTTCATGATGAGACTTTTGTCCTAAAAGCCCTAATTATTTTGGCATCATACCTTGCAAAGTAAAGTTTACATTTGACTGTTCTCAGTCTTCTATACCTCATGTTAGACTTGATCAAAGCCTATCGAAACCATCAATGTTTTCTAATTCTGATTTACTTGAAGCACCCTTGCATGTCTAGGTTGGTATAAAACTAGTTTTGTGACTTTTCATGCACTGTAAAATTTGTTCTCTATTTTTGAAGCATCCTTTGTCAATATAAGGCAGTTTTGGACTACAATCCAAGAACGTTTTTTCTCCGTCGGATTCAGGTGCAGACCCTATGAACGCGACGGCCTGATAGGCCGCGTTTTGAGGTCTTATCACGACAGTACACCCGTCATGTTCTGAACGCGACGAGTGCCCAGTCGCTATATCTCTGCATGATCTGACTGCCTTGTCGCGTTCTGTCCCGACCCCATCGCGACCCTTACTGGGGTGTGTCGCGTTCTCAGAATTTTGTGTGAAACACCACTTATTTCTTTTGCAAAACTTACCGCTATACCCGAGGTCTGTTTAACATGGTGTTTAATGAGTAAATTGCATGTTTTTGGTCGGATCATTACATGATAGTTATTTAATGGCTTAAAAGTGGTTAAGCCATTTAAAAACAATAATTACATGAAAAGTATTCTAATTATTCTCTTAATGACTTGATCATTCATGAAACTTGTGATTCGCTCTTATTACTATTCTAGCTTGATTAAAATGATAATTATTATGTTAAAATCTTGCAAATCCATGTGTAGTTAAATGCATTGTTCGTTGCATGCCATCATGTTAAGTGCCTTCCGCGGGTTTGAGACCGATAGATTGTGAATTGACACGCGTACATCACTACACACTTGCACTTCTAGGCAGCGTTTTCTTGGGAATTAGGAAGCTCTCTATCGGTCATTCCGAATCGATAAGACGAGCGACCTTTTCTCCAAGGCCTCCGTAAATCTCCTCTGACCATGGATTCCCACATGGCCGGCGAGTTGGTTGTACCATTGAAGTTCCCTGGAGGTAGTGTGCACTTCCTCTCTCATCTTGTTCTCGTGAGTGTGATTTACAATCTAGACTAAAGCCATTAATGAAAAGATTGAACTAAAGTATAAATCGTACCGTTATGTTGCTGAATTTATCGCTTGACCATTGTTATCATGAAATCATGTCCAAATTGCTTATTACTTGTTCCCATCATCATCATGAACATGCCATTACACATGCTTATTGAAACTCTCATTGGCCATTGTTAATGACTATGGGTATCTACATTTAAAAATTGAAATGAGATGTTGACCGGGCACGGCGAGTGTCCAAGGGCTCCAGTCTAGCCCCAATGACGGAGAGTCATAAATATACTGTTAACCATGGGGTAGAATGATTACTAGCGTTGCATCTACGCTGGGGTCATGCTTTCTTGTTGAATGATAGATACAATAACCACATACACGTGTCCTACTGTACATTCTTGATGGATCTTTTCTTAGTATACATTAGTGTCTACGTGCCTGATTAGTGTTACATGATCATGCTCGTGCGTGCTCGCTTGCTTACGTGATATGGTCATTCTGCATTTAATGCAATTATTGATATCTTGCGTTCTTTACATGAAGTGAAATCTTGTGTGCTTGTACAAAGTGATCTATTGCTAGTTCTATCTTGTCATCTTGTTCAAAAATCTTGTTCTATCGTGATCACTCTATCTAGCTTGTTAATGTATCATGTTTTAATGAGTTTTAATCGTACATGCATAACGTGACATTCATCGTGCTTACCTAGTTCTAAATTGCTAATCACTTATATCATTGCCCACACATTGAGATATAAATCGTACTGGGCTAGTTTGCTCATCCCCTACTTTTATCCAATCTAGGTGACTATGATGTCCAAGAGGAGGAGTAAGTCGAGGATGGGAATGCGTCCGAGTGATGAGCTTGCCAACTATGAGTCTAGTTATAGTAGTTTGCTTTGAGTGTTAGAATCAAGTAGTAGGAAGTGAGGAATAAAATGTACTTTTCCTTTTTATTGAGTCTTAGTCCTATAATAGTTTCCATTTGGAATACAATGACTTGAGATTTGAATATAAGATTAGTTGAGTTCAATATTTGGTCCCTATGATGATGTTGAGTTGTTAAACACTTAGTGTGTGCTAGCTAGAGGCTTATTTGCCGAATGTTCACGTCTCGAGATATCGTCTCGAATTGTTCCACGTCATTAATATCCGCTGCGTAATTTTTGGGATGTGACACCAGCTGTAAACACAGACAGTAGACACTGCCTGGACAAACACACTAGCTACAGAATGCTACACTAGTCAGCTGGTAAGGTGTGCCACATGCCTTACCCTCGACCAATGGTCCATGTCTAGCACCTCCCGTCGGAGTGAGACGCGGAACAAGAACAAACACAAATGCCGTAGCCTGGCCGAACTACGGTCCCACGTCTGACCCCTCTAAATGGTTCCGGAACCACGTAGAGTGAGGCAGTGAGAAAGGACTAGCTGGTCTGCACCGTAAGAGGACCACAACTACCTCAGAGACCCAGACCAGCTAAGAGAGCTCTACAAACGACTCTACGCCACTGTCCCCATCGTTTTCCCCTTCTGCTCCAAGCCTATGACTTGAGCACGCTTGCTGCCTGTAGAACTCCCTCTAACAAATGCGTGGGGCTGGGGGTCCTAGGTAACAACAACAACCTGTCTCTTGGACAAGCCCTCAAGTGCCTAGCACCGGGAGAAAGGACTAGAGTAGCACTACACTAGGAACAACACAGGTGCCAAGAAAACCGAGTCGCAGCAAAAGCGGAACATCAAAACCTATCGCCAGTCCCTCTCAGTCAAAGAGGCGATGCAGCGATGTGTCGCGACCAGATCACTATGATCCTGCCTGTCGCGATAAGAAACCAGAAGGCGACCCTTGAGCCCGTCGCGATAAGAACGCAACGGTTGAGGGCGCCGCAACAAGCCTGGATCATCTGAATGCGACACGTACCTCATCGCGATGTTATCACGACGCAGACGGAGGTCGCGTTCCGACAGAACCCCGAACTCCAACGCTCCACGATCCACCCACGAGCCGGGCACAACCTCCTTCAAGCACCAAGAGAGGAGGATCCAACAACAAGAAGAGGGATACATAGTGAGAAAGAGAGAAAGAGGAGGAGGAAAACCTCAACCAAAACCACAAAGCAACGCACAACCCAAATCACACAACTTACCAAGCAAACCACACAACACTCCAAGCCACAATAATGTTCACCCAAGCTCCTCACGGAGTCACCAAGCACAAAGGTCGCCAGAGAAGAAGAGAACACCGGGCAAAAGGGCGAAAAGAAGTTGTGCTCTCAGGTTTGGATACCTAAACACAGACAATAAGAATGCGATGGACCTGGTCGTCGTGTTACGAACACTAACGTGACACCCCCCTACGTCCTAATCTAAAAAGGTCAGCCAGTCAACCCACCAATCGACGTGGATGCAAAACTGACAGCAAGAACGCGACGGCCAACCATGTCGCGTTCATGCATGCACTTCGACACGTGGTGAAACTACCCCGACATCAAGATGACAAGAAGACAGTATGTTGTCAGGATCCTATCGTGACAGGGCGGCTGGCGCGTTCCTAACCAAAACGTGACGGTCACCTATGTCGCCTTTAGAACGCGACGGGTCGCTATGTCGCGACCACATCCGGGAGAGCTAACCCCTAAAGGTAACGGGATGTTACAATCTAACCAACAAAAAAACAATTCCATCCTTGAAATTAAGGGTGAAACTTGGGGAAGAAAGACTAAAGAAAGTACCTGTCACTCGAACAAGTAAGGGAACTGCTCCCGCATCTCGTTCTCACGCTCCCAAGTGGCCTCGCCACCGATGCGGTGCTCCCAAACCACCTTGACGAGTGGGATTTGCCTCCTGTGAAGCTGCTGCACCCTGCGGTCCACCACGCTGACTGGGTACTCCGGCATGGATAGGTTGGGGGTGACCTCTAGCTGCGAGTAGTCGAGTACGTGCGACGGGTCTGGCATGTACTTCCTCAGCTGCGACACGTGGAAGACGTTGTGGACACCTTCCAATTCGGGTTGGTGTAACCATACCGGGTGGAAGTGGGTCGTTATAGGTGGTGTCATTCCGTTCCGTCTAGTGCTTTGCCATCGGTTGTGGCCTGTGTGTAGTGACTCGCTAGTGGAGGTTTTACCCATTGGGGTGTGCCATGGTGCTGACACAGTTGTGGTTGTGGTTTTGTGGTGATACCTCATGGTAGTAGGTACCTATACCCTTCGTGGGTAGCTTGTGTTGTGGTACGTTGAGTACCAGCCTCTTCAGAGTTGAGGTAATCTTGTGTTCTGTAGAGGTCGTGTGGTGTGACCTTTCACACGTTGTGTTTTACCCTTCTTCGGGTAAGCTTCTGATTGTGGTTTTAGTGTGTGGTGGATTGGCTTCCTGATGCTTGTCCTGTTACCCTACATGGGTAGGTTGCCTGTGAAGCTTGTAGCTTAGGCGACCAGTTGTTGTCGTGGTTTGCTTGTGAGGCATGTGGCCTAGGCTTTTCAGTTGTTGGGCGGACATGTGGTGTTGTGCTAGTCCTATTGTCCCTCTTATCTTCTGAGATTTGTGTTTGCTGATGAGATTATGTTTTAGCTGTTGTTAATTATGAATGTGATGAGCATGACATGGTTTGGCTATCTGTGTTGCTAGTGAGACCCTTTGGGGTTGAGGTCTCTTCAGTTTAGTTGTTGTTTTTGGGAGGTCCCTACTGAGCCAGTGACGTGTTAAGGCTCACTCCCTTACAGCTCTTTTCAGGTCTTAGCCGTTTGTGTGGCTTGCGGAGGCATTTGTGGCAGACTTGTACCACCAGTAGCAGAGTTAGTTGTGTCTGTGTGAGCTTGTGCTCCCTTGGGGCATGCCCCAGGTAGTTGTACTCTTTTATTGGACATGTAATAATGTATTGGGATACTTGTTCATTGTTGTATACTGGTATAAGCACATGTACTTTCTTGTGTCTTATACTGTTGCTATTAGTTTTATATTCCTACTGGACACTTATGCACGTTATCCCTTGCAAGACTTTGGTCCGATCGTGGGAGGCGGACATGGATATGGAGCCTTATTAGGTATAAATATCCAGGGCCATTACAGTTTGCCAATCTGGACTTGAAGGTAGAAAGGGAGGATGACCGAGTATTGATTGCCAACATCAACATATAATCAGATATTCTAACTAAAATCAAAGAACAACAAGATAATGATCTTATCTTAGTGGGAATTAAGGAGAAGATTGATCAAAGGTCAGACTTTTCCATAATCGAAGGTGGCAGGCTAGTGTTTAAAGGAAGAACCTATGTACCGGATAATGAAGAACTCAATAGGAAGCTGATGACAGAAGCTCACCGATCCAGGTATACAATTCATCCTAGAGCCACTAAGATGTATCAAACTGTGAAAAGAACTTATTGGTGGCCAAACATGGAAGGTAGATAGCTGAATTTGTAGCACGTTGTTTAACTTGTCAACAAGTAAAGGTAGAACATTTTAGGCCTGTATGTGCGTTACAACCCTTAGACATACATGAGTGGAAATGGGAGAGCATAAGCATGGATTTCATTATGGGATTACCCAGAACCAGGGGAGGACTTGATGCAATATGGGTGATCGTGGACCGATTAACTATATCGGCTCACTTCTTGCCTATCAAAAGTAAATGGTCTGTGAATGTGCTTGATGCATTGTACATGAAAGAGGTGGTTAGATTACATGGAGTCTCTCATCCATTGTATCTGACAGAGACCCCCGATTCACATCACACTTTTGGCAGGAGTTGCAGTCAGCATTGGGTAGAAGGTCGAACGTCAGCACTACTTTTCATCCCCAGATGGATGGTCAGATGGAAAGGACAAATCAAATTGTGGAAGACACACTTCAGGCCTGTACACTAGATTTTGAAGGGTACTGGAGTGAACAATTATCCTTGGTTGAATTTGCATACAATAATAGTTATCAAGCAAGCATAAAGATGGCACCCTTTGAAGCACTATATGGTAGAAGTTGCAAATCGCCTGTGTGATGAGAGGAAGCATGAGAGAGGTAATGGCTGGGACTAGAGTTAGTGCTAGACACCACTCAGAAAATCCAGATCATTCGAGAACGCTTCAAGGTAGCTCAGTTCAGACAGACGAGTTATGCAGATAAGAGGAGAAGGGACCTAGAATTCCAAGTTGGAGACCACATTTTCTTGAAGGTTTCACCTTCGTGTGGAATCCATAGATTTTTAATTAAAGGAAAGTTAAGTCCAAGGTTCATCGGCCCTTTTGAGATCCTTGAAAGGGTTGGAGAAGTGGCCTACCGATTAGCATTACCTCCATAATTAGCAACAATGCACAATGTCTTTCATGTATCCATGTTGAGGAACTATGTTTATGATGTTGAGCATGTGATCCGGTTTGAGGACCTGGAGTTAAGAAGAGATATGACTTATGTTGAGAAACCTGTCAAGATTCTGGACCGAAATATACAACAGCTGAGGAACCAAGATATTCTGATGGTTAAGTGCAATGGAACAGGCGAGGAGTGGAAGAAGCCACCTGGGAACCGGAGGAAACAATAAGGCGAAACTACTCCGACATATTTGGTATGACACCTTCTCTGTTGAGATCATATGAATTTGGGGACCAAAATATTTTAAGCGGGGGAGGATGTAACAACCTGCTATTTTGAATAAAAGAAAACAATAATAATAATTTTGAATAAAAAGGGGGTAAACTATTAAATGAATAATGCAATGGAGCTATTTGGCCAATAAATGGTCAAAACCAAAGGATATAATGCTTAAAATTCGTAATCACCAAGTACCTATGAATGAAAAGGGGTCCTTTAGGCTTATACAAGGGTTCAGTGGGCCATTAATCATGACCTAAACCTAAGCCCAAATTGAGAGCACGAAATTGCTCTCTATGACTTTCTAATTAGGATTGGATTAAAAAAGAAATAGCATTAGAGGAAGTTCTAGTCATAGTAGGATTGCTACCATGAGTTTTGGAAACACCAAACTCAGAGTATAGTAAAACCTAGTCATATAAAAACATCATGAGACTCCCTAGGCCGACTTTAGGAAGCACTCTTAATTTCTAGACGTAGAAAGGACGCCCAGAAGCAAGGAGGACGATCCATAAGCTTGGATTGGTGAAGAACATCTTCCCCAAGCCTCTGCATCGACCCAGAACGTTCCAGGGATTTTAGGCAACCAAAGGTAGGTCTTCTCGGGCTTAATCTAAACATTGCACATACCTTTAGTAAGAGCATTGAGTCTAGTTTCATATGCATGTGTTTTTCCCAATTTTTATGAACCATGTAAGTCGCAATAAGCATTTTCTAAGAGCCACACATGTTTAGAGCTTTATGTGTACTTACTATTTTTCACGCAAAACAAGGCCAAGTTGGTCAAACCAAAATAGTGATTCTCTTATACTTATTGTCATCAACACCTTTCATGTTTAGAGTTTTGTCTAAAGATCGCTATACTTCGTGTTATAAGCCTATCATGAAAGATTGTAGCATTTTTTTTTTGGGTTTCGGGCAAGATCCAAGAATGCGACCACCCCAGACGTCGCGTTTCTATGCTCACACCGATTCAGTGTCATCGAGTCGATGACCGTACCGATTGCCTTAAACGCGTTCATCGTGACCGATGCGTTTCTAAGTCCACATCGATTCCGGTTCCACATCAACTATGGAAGGAATCGATCTCACATCGACTCTATTTGTGACCGTTACCACATCAATTCTGTCAGTAATTGCTCTCACATCAATTCTGGAAGGAATCGATCTCACATCGACTCTATTTGTGACCGTCCCCACACCGATTCTATCAGTAATCGCTCTCGCATCGATTCTGGAAGGAATCGATCTCACATTGATTCTGTCAGTAATCGTTCCTACATCGATTCTGACAGTGATCGATCCCACATCGATTCTGACAGTAATCGATCCCCCATCAATTCCTATTGTACATCGATTCTGTCACTAATCATTCCCACATCAATTCCCCCATCGATTCCTGTTGTACATCTATTCTGTCAGTAATCGATTCCCACATCGATTCCTATTGTACATCGATTCTGTCAGTAATCGTTCCCACATTGATTCCCCCATCGATTCCTGTTGTACATCGATTCTGTCAGTGATCGTTCCCACATCGATTCGCATTTCTGGGTCTACAAGCCGATGTCTACATCGATTACCATGAACGTGTCAGTGAAAACCATCGCATTTGTATTCTGAATCGATCATTCGTATCGACTGTCTATAAATGCGACCGTTAGGTCCATCGCGATTTAAAAACTTTGTACATAGTCTTATTTTGATCGTGTTCGGTTCTTGAAGTGCGACGACGGAATCCGTCGCGATTTCAAGGCCAACCTAAGACTGTCCCCTTAGTTAGACAGTCAAACATGTGTATATCTTGGTATGTAGTCATACTACTTAGTTGTGCATTGGCCTAAAAGTGATTAATCCATTGGAAAACCATAATAACATGAATATGATTCTAATGCTTGATATGAAGTGATTGAGCTTGCATTCATTTGATCATCATCTGGTTCTTGTGCTCTAGCATGATATGAAATCTGTCACACTATACGTTGTGCAAAGAATCTGCGAAAGAATCATGCTATAGATGGTATTGCTTAGTCTAAAGTTTTGTAAGGCCCTCAAATTTTGTATGTATTATATTTATTCAATTATGTACATATTGTATTTAATTATTTATGTGCATATTGTATTTATTTATTTTTGTATATGTATATGTTGTTGATGTTTTTGTGTTCTGCCGAAATCCCTATTAACGTCAAGATCCCTTGACATTAAGAGCATGTTGATGGCAACATGTGTGTCGTTGATTGTGCAGCTAGAGGATCTAGACATCAATGTCGATTGACGCCTATTTCCAGTTGACGAAGCAAAGTGGCCATTTACTTCTCTGGCTGAGTTTGGGATTCCAGATCTGAAACAGCCCCATTTTCTCCGGTGTTTGTTTAGGAAACCCAATCCCCAACAGTCAGGACTCCTAATGCTAGTTTTACCCCGACTCTTAGCCTATAAAACCTAGAGATCTTGGTTAAGGGAGGGCTTTTCTCACCTAGGGATTTTTTAGTTCTGGGAGAGAAAAAGAGCAGACCTTTGGGACCTTCGATCCGGCATTTGGGAGACTTCACCGACATTATTCTTCGACTAGAAGGTGCTCCTGGAGGTGAAGAAGCTTCCCTAACTCTGGGAGACCATCCGTGCAGGCGTGAAGACAGGATTTGGGCTAAAGATCATCACCTTCTTGGCTTGGCCGAGGAGGGCTTCTTCACAAAATTTGATCTTCTGAGATTTTATTCCAAGCAAGTAGCTTAGGGGTATCATCCCTAGACATGTCCCCTAGAGTCTAGACATTTTTTCAAGTTTTTACATCGTGTCCAGGATCCCCAAATTCTCTCTTTTATTGCATTCGGTCTATACTTTTCTGCAGATAGGAGGTTGACGGCAACCTTGCTGCCTCCAAGTTCTTGTGTTGACGACAACAGATTGTGCCGTTAACCCACCTTGACAGCAAGGCCCTTGCCACCATGTTCTTCAGGTTTTATAGATTTATGATTTTGATCTCTATGCTATGATTTTCGAACTTCTGGATGTTCATACATACTGTAAAAATCATGAATGTTCAGGTACTATCTTAGGGTTATCCAATGAAATTTTGTCAAATTTCTGATCATGCTTTTATTTAGTATAAATTATGTTATAAGGGAATATGCAAGATTTAACAGGAATAAATTCTGAGTAAGTAGAATTGATGTAGGAAATAATTATAGAGAATTTTTATGATCCTAGGGTTACTGTTTACATGTTTTAAAACTAAGAGAACCAACTATTTTTACTATCTATCATGTTAAACGAAATATCTTGCTAAATTGCATGTAATCGGTATTAATTGATAAAAATAGTTTTACTATTGTAAAAATTCTAAAAAATTAGTCATATGACATAATATTACATGTGTAGGATTTGTAGTTAAAATTTGGTACTATTTTGACATCTATAGGTACTGTTTATATTTTTAAAGGGTGTTAAAGCCATGTTAAGCATGTTTTTTTTAGATAACGTATTTTCAAGTGAGTAGCAACATGTTTAGGTACTTGTAACATCTCGGGCTTCCAGGTTCTTCCGCTCGCGTGTTGGATGACTGGCCACTAACACGTCCGGAGAGGGCGACACGTTAGTGTCGCGACGGAGGTGCCCATCGCGACAGTCATCCCTGTTGCGACCACTTTCTGTGTCACGTTCTTGTGACACCCAGTCAACGGGTCGCAACTACTTTCCACTTTTTGGTAGTCTGGCGCCTGTCAGAAGGGCAGGCGTGTCTGAGTTGACCTATCCAGTTTTCATGGCATCCCTATGGGACACGTTCTGGTCTCGGTGTGCACCATCACGTTAAGGTTGGTAACGCGACGCCCCGCCCCGTCGCGTTCTGGGGGGCGAAGGCTAAAAGCCTTGGCCGGATTCCCCTTTTCCCTTTCTTCCCCTTCTCCTTCCCTTCCTTTCCGAGGAGGGAAGTCTTCTTCTTTCTCCTTCTCCGGCGTTTACAGCTCGGTGGTAGTGCCGGCGGCTCGTGGTGGAGCGGCGGAGCGGCGAGGAGATAGGAGGAGGCGGCCGTGGCTTCGTGAAGACCCCTTTGGGGTTCGGTTCTTCAAAATGTGTAGGGATTTCTTGTGCTCTTTCCATTCCGGGCGATTGGGAGCCCTCATGTGTGAATGAATGCTTTAGAAGCTTTCCCCATGCTCCCCTCCCCGTGGTTTGTGTGTTTGTTGTGTGTGGGCGACCCCGGGATGTAGCATCCCTGCGGTCTGCCACCCGACTGATGTCGCGATCGTAGTGCATGTCGCGACATCAGAGGAAGCGTTGCCTTGGTCGGGCACTACCTTATCGCGGCGCTGTTGGCCGTCGCGATAAGGCGTCGCGACGGGCTAGGAGGGTACGACAGCACCTTGCTTGCCTCGGGTGTTTCCGTGGCCGCGGTTGGCGTGTCGGCATGTGCCCCAGGGCAGGGTTGCCCTTAGGACCTTCTGGTAGGGAACACGGCAGGTTGCCTCCCTTCGTTCAGTGACCGAAGGTGACACCTTCGTGGTCGTGTCCTAGCGGCGGTGCTAGGAGGCTTGCATCTGTCTAATAATCGATTGTCTGTCGGTCTATCGATTATTAGAAGAGTGATGGTTTCTGTTCTGTTTGGTGGTGTTCTGATTTCTTGGGCCGCGCCGTGTGTGCCGGCGTTGGCCGACGGCCCTTCTGGGGGTTTCCAGAGGGGGTGTCATGCGTGTCTGTGCCTGCCGGGCTTGTCTTGGTTACAACCTAGCTGTGCCTATTTCTGTGGTGGTTTCCCCGCTAGTTCTTTGTTAGCCTGGTGCTAGGCACATGAGGGCTTGTCCACAAGACAGGTTGTTACCATTACCTGCGACCCCCAGCCCTGCGTGTCTATTAGAGGGAGTTCTCCGGGCAGCGGGCGTGCTCAAGTCACGGACTTGGTGCAGAAGGGGAAAACGGTGGGGACAGTGGCGTAAGTATTTTGTAGAGCTCTCTTACCTAGTCTGGGTCTCCGAGGTGGTTGAGGGGCTCTTCCAGTGTGGACCAGTAAGTCCTTCTCACTGCCTCGCTCTACGTTGGTTCCGGAGCCATGTAGGAGGGTAGGCGTGGGGCCGTAGCTCGGCCGCGCTGTGGTGGTTTGTTAGTTGTTCTTCTCACTAGCCTCACTCTACTTAGGGAGGTTGTAGGTAGGAGTCGACGGCTGGTGAGCGAGAGGGGTTGACTGTGTGTCCCTCTCTTAGCTGCCTGTGGCGGTGGTTGGTTGCACTTGCTGTGACAGAGTTTCTCACGTTGTTTCTATGTGAGTCTCGTCGCTCAAGCCTGCACGGTTGTTGTAGCCTGGCCATGTCTAGCACCGTGGGTTTGGATGGTTTGGCCTTGTGGGCTGTGTTTATTGGTTTCCGCTCTGCGGGTTCTCTCAGGGTGCCTTGTGCAGACACCTGACTGCTGTTTCAGTAACCCGTTCCTTGGTGGCACCGGAGTGTGTAGTTCCCTGACCTCGTGGAGTGTCTGAGGTGCAGGTTGGTTCTGCTTGTGGGCCCTTGACCTCATGGAGGTCTGAGGTGGCCGTGCCTGTGGTGAGATGGTGCTTCTCACGTGGTTGCTCGGTGTCTCGCATGGTGACACCTGGTTGTTCCTTCCCGACCTCGTGGAGGTCTGAGATGTTGGTGCTTGTGTCGTGAGACTCTGGTCTCACATGGTTGCTCCGGTGTTCCGTGAACTTCTTTGTCTCGGAGGGTGCGTGCCGAGGGTTGCTTCTGCATTATGTTTGACTCCGCTGGTTCTGCGGGAGTCGTGTTGGGCCCGGCTCTGGTTGTGGGTCATGGCATTTCTCTGTTCCGCTCCTTTATGGCTCTCTGCAGTAGGTGTTTCCCGCTTTATTGCTTTGTAGAGTAGTTTTGCTTCCACTTTGTTGGAGTTCCTGCTGCTCTAGCTGGTAAGGGACTGGTTATCCTTACTGAGACTTGTTTGCGAGGCTTTCCCCCCTACTCTCTTTAGGTAGGGACTCGTTGTCGCAGGAGTTCATTGTCGGACGGTCATGGTGGCAGCTTATTCGCCGTGCGTTGCCAGCAGTGTGAGTTGTGAGCGTGAGCACTTGTACCGTGAGTTGAGAGTGGCAATTTTGCAAGTCCTCGGGGTATGCCCCTTAAGGACTGCACATTTCTTTCTGTACCTATACTTTTATTGGGACATGTTGTACATAATTTCCTTATTAATGTACGAACTTTCATGTTAAAGTTATTTGAATTCATTGCTTATCTCACTGGACTAACTTCTAAACCTTCCGGGTCTTCGGATCCATGGGTGGCGGCATGACCATCGGGGTCCCTGGCGGAGGTCCAGGAGGTCGGGTCGTTACAGTGGTATCAGAGCTCAGGGGTCCAACGAGATTTGTAATGAGTTAATAACTATGGCTATCCCAAACAAAGGTACTAGTACGCTGCTGGCCCGTCCGTGTATAGTTGCGTTTAGGTGAGCGTTTGGTTCTTTGTTGCAGGTGGCTAGCTTTCCAGCAGGGTCCAAGTGTGAGCTGTTGGAGAGTGTTACTGCTGTTGCTGGGTGCACGTGCTGCGAGCGTGGTTGCTGTTTTCGCTCATGCTACAGTTGGTTTCGTCTTCGGCTTGCGCATCCATGTGGGTGTGTCGTAAAGGCTGATAGAGCCTACGTGTGGTGTGGCCTTCACCGGTGCAGGGTTGTGGTCTGCAGAACCGGTCGAAGGTGTCCTTTCCTTGTTGGCAGTCCCTTGTTGTTAGGATGTGTCCTTGTTGGATGTGTGTTTGGCCTTGTGTGCCTATGCGCCGTTGGGCGTTGTGCTCTGCTCAGTCGGTGTCTTTGCTCGAGCTAAGCAGATGCTTGTGTGTCGTGTTGCACCGCTGGTTGAGAACTGTGACACCTATCTCTAGTTATTACCGGCTTTGTGCTGGCTAGTTGTCAACTCTGGTGAGGTGTTCCCAGAGTTCTTCTCTGTTGGTTCTGGTGGAGGTGAGGTTTCCCCAGAACTGTATTGTGCTCTTTTCCAGTTGTTGCGGCATTGCCCTCTGAGTTGAGGTGCATCGCTTGGCTGCTTGTGTTCTGGTGATGTTTCCTAGAACTATTTTGTTGTTGCCCTAGCGAAGGTTTCCTCTCCCTCTGGGACTGCTTCTGTGCTCGTTGAAGTCTTCCGCTGTGTTACCTCTTTGGTTTGAGGTCTCTGTTGTCTGGTTGGTAGCCGCTGCATTGCCCTCGAGGTTGAGGTGCATCGCTTAGTTGCCCTGTGTTCTTGTGATGTTTTCCCAGAACCGTTGGCTGTTGTCCTGGTGAGGCTTGCTCTCAGGATTGTTCCGAGCTTGTTTTTGTCAGTTGTTATGCTACCTCAGGGTTGAGGTATGCTGTTGTTGTGTGGGTTGGTGCGTTCTGGTGGGTTTTCCAGAACGACGCCTTGGTGGTTCTGGTGGAGGTTCTCCCAGAACCAGTTGGTTTACTTCCGCTGGCTGTTGTGTTCTCTCTGTTGGCCGTGTGTTTTGGCCGTTTGTTTGGGCTGTGTTCTGGTAATGTTTTTCTAGAACGACTCTTGGCACTTTAGGTGGAGGTTCTCCCCAATGCTGCCTTGTGTTGTTTTCGCTGTCGCTGCTCTCTCTCTCTCTGTGGAGATGAGTTGTCGCTATTGTCGGTTGGACTATCCGTGTTACAGTCTGTTTGGGCGTTGTCAGTCGAGGTGTTGTGCCCTTGGCCGTGTGTCTGCCTGTGGTGCTGGCCAGGTTGTCTTTCTGTTTGTTTTTTAGTTTTCCCCGTTGCGTTGGTAGGACTTTGTGTGTCCCTAGGGTCGGGAGGTTTGCTTCCTTCTCTTGCCCAGTGTGCTCTGCCAGATGGTAGTCTGGAGAGTGTCTGGCTGTTTGTGCTTCCGTGGAAGTGCCGGTCTCGCTTAGCGGTTTTTCCTTGCGTATGGAAGAGACTCGTTGTGAGGGTCTCTTTCCCCTACTTTCCATTGGTTGCTCGGGAAGATGATGATCCACTGGGGTGTTGTGTCGCCAGGGTGTGCTTTGTTGCGACCTTCGAGTGGAGTCATCTTCCCTTGAGTTGCTTTTGGGTTGAGTTGGTTGCTCCCCTTGTTCTAGATTTCCTTGGTTGGTTGTGTTGCACTAACACTTTGCAGTGTTGTGCAGCTTTTGGGTTGGACTGTTGCGTGCAGTCTGCTTGTCTGCCTCTGGTCAAGGTGGTGGACCTTGACCCTTTGTGCAGCCCCGTGTTTTGGCCGGTTTGTCGTGTTGTTAGTTTTCCAAGTTGGTTGTGCCGGCGGGACCACTTGTGGGTCCCTGTGGTTGAGTTTGTGGTTGCTTGCATTTTCATGCCGACACACTCTTGCTGACGGTTGTTTGGCGAGTGTCGTGGGTGTTTGGCTGGCTGTGCCTCCTATGGGAGTGCGAGCCTTGCGTCGTGGTTTCCTCTTTCGTGTGAGGAGGAGGCCTATTGTGTGCCTTCTTCCTCTACTTTTCGTGGGTTGCATGGGGTGGAGGTGCTCTATCATGGCATTTGGCACTGTGTTGCGCACTGCGGCGACCTTTGTGGTGACGGTCCCTCCCCTTGAGCTGTTTTGAGGTTGAACAGGTTGCTTCCCTCATGCGCATTATTTTCTTGTTGTGCGATAGGTTTTGGTGACCTATTGTGATGTCTCTTGCTGTGCTGGTTTCTTGTTGCCTGACTGGATGAAGTAGGGCAGCGTGCCTTGTGTTCAGTGTGAGGCAGCACCAGTTATCTATTGTTTGGCTTGCTTTTGCAAGCATCGTCCTGGTGTGTGTTTCGCTTATGCCTCGGCTGTGCTTGAAGGCACTTGTCTCCGTTTGGTGTGTGGCCCTCTCCGCCTGTGGTGGTAGGAGCGATACCTCGTGTTGTACGCTTCTAAGAGCCAATATGGTGGTTGCACTCTTGAAGTTGCTGGTTCTCCGTGTGTTTTGCTTGTGTGGGTCTCTAGTGGAGAGTCCCTTTCGGTTGGCCTTGGGTCATTTCGGGCTGTTGGTGCAGTTGTGTACTACACCTTGAGTGTGTTTCTTTCCCTGCTTCGTGCCTTGTGCCTTGAGGGTTGGGGCCGATATGGCCTGTCGTCCCCTTCTTAGGCTTACGGTTTCTTGCGTGTGGCTTTTGGCAGGTCTTTTGTGGAGACTCCTTCCTGTTAGCCATGTTGTTTTGACCTCGAGTGCAACTGTGTTGCATCTTGCCTGGTTTTGGTACTTGTGGTGGCACCATGTGCTCGTGCTCGAGTGGTTTGTTTTCGTGTCGTCTGCAGCCCTGGTGCATTGTGTTGCACTTTGGGCGGCTCCTGGTGCTTGTGTCAGCACCGTGTGTTGCATCGTATTCCCTGATCATAAGCTTCGTGCGTCGCTTGGTGAGTTGTTTGGTGTTCGAGGCTTTGAGCTATCCGCCTCTGGGACACATCGTGCTGGCCGTGCCTTGTGGCTGTACTGTTACCACTGTGGGGTGGCTGCTTTGCCTTGTCTAGGTAGCCCTATTGGCGGTACGCCAGGCTTTCGTCGTGGCATGTGTCCGGGTTTTCCCCTCTCGCTTTGGGGAGCGAGTGTGTTCGGTTGGGGTTCCCTGTTTTGGTTTGGATTCCTTTGAGGTTGACGTGCTGCCCTCGACCTCTGCAGTTGTTTCATTTCCCGTGTTGTTTTCGACGTCTTGAGTTGCTTGGCCTTGCCAACATCACACGTCTTCATTGGTTTTGCCTCTGTGCCTATGCCTGTGGAGCGGGTGTTTTAGCTTTCTGTGGCTCCACAGTCGTTGTGTGTCTTGGTCGGACCACGAGGATGATGTGGGTGGGATCTAGTGTTGTCGACGGACACTGTCCTGTGTGCCGTGGTGTTCTCCACGTGCATGCTTTCGATTGGTTTTGGGTCACCATTAAGAAACTCTCGTTTGGCCTTGCCGTAGGTGCTAGATGTTGCTAGTTGTGCAGAGCCATTTAGCGGAGTCTTGTGGTTGACCTCTTGGCGTTTTTCTCGGTTTGCTGTCAGTTGCTGGGACCTCTGTCTAGTCGCTGGTGATAGAGGGAGTTACTGGCCGGTTGGTCTAAACGGCATGGTCTGTTGAGGGCTCAGACGCGTGGTTTCTGGTTGTTTCAGTTGTTTCTGGTCAGGTTGGTGCAAACCGCGCCTATGGAGTTGTCGACATCTGCCTGTGTGCTCTACATCGTTGTTGTGCGCCTTGTGGCCGTCAGATGTCTGTTTTGGCACTCCCTTTGTGGATGGGTCATCGTGGTCACCACCGGGAAGTCGTTGTGCGACTTAGTAGTCCCTTTGCACCTATTGCCTTCTCCGACCGGGTTTCGCCTTTAATTTTGAGGGCGAACCTATTTTTTTGTTGGATGTATTATAACATCTCGGGCTTCGAGGTTCTCCCGCTCGAGTGTTGGATGACTGGCCACTAACGCGTCCGGGCTAGGTGACACGTTAGTGTCGCGATGGAGATGCCTGTCGTGACAGTCATCCCTGTTGCGACCGCTTTCTGCGTCGTGTTCTTGTCGCGCCCGGTCAATGGGTCACGGCTTCTTTCCCCTTTTTGGTCGTCTAGCGCCTGTCAGAAAGGCAGGCGTGTGAAGGCTGACTTGTCTAGTTGTCACGGTGTGCAGGGCCGTCGCATTATGGTTGGTAATGCGACGCCCCGCCCCGTCGCATTCTGGCGGCGGAAGGCTAAAATCCTTGCCCGGCATCCCACTTTCCCTTTCTTCCCCTTCTACTTCTCTTCCTCCTCTCCAAGGAGGGAAGTCTTCTTCTTTCTCCTTCTCCGGCATTTGGAGATCGGTGGCGGTGCCGGCGGCTCGTGGTGGAGTGACGATTCGGCGAGGAGCGAGGAGGAGGCGGCCGTGGCTTCGTGAAGACCCCTTTGGGGGTTCGGTTCTTCATAATGTGTCGGGATTTCTTGTGCTCTTTCCATTGCGGGTGATTAGGAGCCCTCATGTGTGAATGCATGCTTTCAAAGCTTTCTTCATGCTCCCCTCCCTGTGGTTTGTGTGTTTGTTGTGTGTGGGCAACCGAAGGATGTAGCGTCCCTGCGGTCTGCCTCCCGACTGATGTCGCGACCGCAGTGCGCATCATGACATCAGAGGAGGCGTCGCCCAGGTTGGGCACGACCTTATCGCGGTGCAGTAGGCCATCGCGATAAGGATCGTGTCACGACGAGGTTCCCTATCGCGACAAGGTTCTTGTCGCGACGCGTTGCCCCGTCGCGACTTGGTCTTGTCGCGGTTGCCCTTCCCATCGTGACGGTGTCGCGACGGGCTAGGAGGGCGCGACAACACCTTGCTTGCCTCGGGTGTTTCCGTAGCCACGGTTGGCGTGTCGGCGTGTGCCCCAGGGCGAGGTTGCCCTTAGGACCTTCTGGTAGGGAATGCGGCAGGTTGCCTCCCTGCGTTCAGTGATCGAAGATGACACCTTCGTGGCCGTGTCCTAGCGGCGGTGCTAGGAGGCTCGCGTCTGTCTAATAATCGATTGTCTGTCGGTCTATCAATTATTAGAAGAGCGATGGTTTGTGTTCTGTTTGGTGGTGTTCTGGTTTCTCGGGCCGTGTCGTGTGTGCCGATGTTGGCCGACGGCCCTTCTGGGGGTTTCCGCACGGGGTGCCGTGCGTGCTTGTGCCTGGTGGGCTTGTCTTGGTTACGAGCCAGCTGTGCTGGTTTCTGTGGTGGTTTCCCCGCCAATTCCTTGTTTGCCCTGTGTTAAGCACTTGAGGGCATGTCCACGAGACAGGTTGTGACCGTTACCTAGGACCCCTAGCCCCGCGCGTCTATTAGAGGGAGTTCTCGGGCGCCGGGCGTGCTCAAGTCACGGACTTAGAGCAGAAGGGGAAAACGGTGGGGATAGCGGCGTGAGTCATTTGTAGACTCTCTTTGCTGGTCTGGGTCTCCGAGGTGGTTGAGGCACTCTTCCAGTGCGGACCAGTTAGTCCTTCTCACTGCCTCGTTCTACGTTTATTCTGGAGCCATATAGGGAGGGTAGGCGTGGGGCCGCAGCTCGGCCGTGCTGTGGTGGTTTGTTAGTTGTTCTTTGCTGTGGCTCACTAGCCTCACTCTACCTAGGGAGGTTGTAGGTAGGAGTCGACGGATGGCGAGCGAGAGGGGTAGACTGTGTGTCCCCCTCTTAACTGCCTGTGGCGGTGGTTGGTTGCACTTGCTGTGACAGAGTTTCTCACGTTGTTTCTAAGTGAGTCTCGTCGCCCAAGCCTATACGGTGGTTGTAGCCTGGCCGTGTCTAGTGCCATGGGTTTGGTTGGTCTAGCCTTGTGGGCCGTCTTTAGTGATTTCCGCTCTGCGGGTTCTCTCGGGGTGCCTTATGCAGATACCCGACTGTTGTTTCAGTAACCCGTTCCTTGGTGGCACCGGAGTGTGTAGTTCCCTTGCCTCATGGAGTGTCTGAGGTGCAGGTTGGTTCAGCTTGTGGGCCCTCGACCTTGTGGAGGTCTGAGGTGGCCGTGCCTGTGGTGAGACTGTGCTTCTCACATGGTTGCTCGGTGTCTCCCGTGGT
This sequence comes from Colocasia esculenta, assembly GCA_014218235.1. Taxonomy (NCBI): domain Eukaryota; kingdom Viridiplantae; phylum Streptophyta; class Magnoliopsida; order Alismatales; family Araceae; genus Colocasia; species Colocasia esculenta. Next base: position 68,864,357 of record CM024763.1, on the reverse strand, counting down.
GACACCTGGTTGTTCCTTCCCAACCTCGTGGAGGTCCGGGATGTTGGTGTTTGTGTCGTGAGACTCTGGTCTCACGTGGTTGCTCCAGTGTTCCGTGAGCTTCTTTGTCACGGCGGGTACGTACTGAGGGTTGCTTCTGCATTGTGTCTGACTCTGCTGGTTCTGCGGGAGTCGTGTTGGGCCCGACTCTGGTTGTGGGTCATGGCATTTCTCTCTTCCGCTGCTTTGTAGCTCTATGCAGTAGGTGTTTCCCGCTTTACTGTTTTGTAGAGTAGTTTTGCTTCCTCTTTGTTGGAGTTCCTGCTTCTCTGGTTGGTAAGGGACTGGTTTTCCCTCTTGAGCAGCAGAGAGCTGATCCTAGGCTTCAGGAAATGGTGGGCAAGGCAGGCATTGCTCGAGATGTGGACGGTGTTATTAGATTTCAGCACCGAGTGTGTGTTCCTGATGTTGTGGATGTTCATGAGCGAGTACTTGCAGAAGCTCACAGGTCGAGGTTCTCCATTCATCCAGGCAACACCAAGATGTATCAACACTTGAAGAGATCTTTCTGGTGGTCTGCCATGAAGAAGGATATGGCAAAGTTTGTGTCCAGATGCTTAGTGTACCAGCAAGTAAAGGCCGAGCATCAGAGACTATCGACCTTATGCAGAAGATGGGGATACCTATATAGAAGTGGAAAGCAATCACCATGGATTTTGTGATGAGTTTGCCCAGATCAGCTAAGGGTAATGACTTGATTTGGGTTATTCTAGATCATTTCTCCAAGACTACTCATTTCTTGCCTATAAAGAAAAAACAGTCTATGGAGAGTTTGGCTATTCTTTATGTCGGAAGCATTGTGAGGTTGCATGGTGTACCGAAGTCTATTATCTCTGACAGAGACCCGTGGTTCACATTAAGGTTGTGGTAGGGTCTTCAGGATGCTTTGGGTTCTCAGTTGAAGCTTAGTTCGGTGTTTCACCCTCAGATAGATGGCCAGTCCAAGAAGATGATCTAAACACTCGAGGATATGTTGAGAGCATGTGAGCTTGATTGGAAGGGTGATTGAGAGCGCCATCTACCTCTTGTGGAGTTCGCCTACAACAGCAGTTTTCATGTGAGCATCGGCATGGCTCCATTTGAGGCTTTGTACAGGCGGCTCTATAGATCTTCTTTGTGCTGGGAGGAGACGGGTGATAGGCAGTTGGTTGGTCCGGAGTTGGTGTAGGAGACTTCGGATAAGATTCAGCTTATCAGGCAGAGATTGGTTGCAGCACAGGATAGGCAGAAGAGCTACGCTGACAACAAAAGGAAGGACTTAGAGTTCGAAGTTGACGAGCATGTATTTCTCAAGGTTTCGCCTACCCGAGGCATGGTCAGGTTTGGCAGGCATAGGAAGTTGAACCTGAGATTCATTGGCCCATTTGAGATTCTCAGCCAGATGGGCAGCATGGCATATAAGCTAGCTTTACCCCCAGCGCTAGCTAGTGTGAACCCAGTTTTCCACGTGTCTATGCTCAGGAGATACGTGCGAGATCCATCACATGTTATCAGTCACAAGCCGGTGGAGATTCATCTAGACTTGTCTTATGTAGAGTGACCAGTAGCTATCCTAGATCGGAAGGTTCAGCACCTTAGGAACAAGAGTATTGCATATGTGAAAGTGTTATGGAGGAATTTCTCTCAGGAGAAGGCTACATGGGAGCTTGAGGAGGACATGATGAAGCAATATCCCCATTTGTTTGGTTAGTATTTATATGCTAACTTCAAGGACGAAGTTTTCTCTTAGGGGGAGAGGGTGTAAGGCCCTCAAGTTTTGTATATATTATATTTATTTAATTATGTACATATTGTATTTAATTATTTATGTGCATATTGTATTTATTTATTTTTGTATATGTATATGTTGTTGATGTTTTTGTGTTCTGCCGAAATCCCTATTAACGTCAACATCCATTGACCTTAAGAGCATGTTGACGGCAACGTGTGTGATGTTGACTGTGCAGCCAGAGGATCTAGACATCAACGTCAATTGACACCTATTTCCATTTGATGGCAGCAAAGTGGATGTTTACTTCTCCGGCTGAGTTTGAGATTCAGATCTGAAACAACCCCATTTTTTCTGGTGTTTGTTTAGGAAACCCAATCCCCAATGGTCAGGACTCCTAATGCTAGGTTACCCCGACTCTTAGCCTATAAAACCAAGAGATCTTGGTTAAGGGAGGACTTTTCTCAACTAGGGCTTTTTGAGTTCCTGGACAGGAAAAGAGCAGACCTTTGAGACCTTTGATCCGGCGTTTGGGAGACTTCACCGACAATCTTCTTCGACTAGAAGGTGCTCCTAGAGGTGAAGAAGCTTCCTGACTCTGGGAGACCATCTGTGCAAGCGTGAAGACCGGATTTGGGCTGACGATCATCACCTTCTTGGCTTGGCCGAGGAGGGCTTCTTCACCAAATTTGATCTTCTGAGATTTTATTCCAGGCAAGTAGCTTAGGGGTACCATCCCTAGACATGTCCCCTAGAGTCTAGACATTTTTGCAGATTTTTACATCGTGTCCTGGATCCCCAAATTCTCTCTTTTATTGCATTTAGTCTGCACTTTTCTGCAGATAGGTGGTTGATGACAATCTTGTTGCCGCCAAGTTCCTGAGTTGACGGCAACAGATTGTGCCATTAACCCACCTTGACGCCAAGGCCCTTGCCGCCAAGTTCTTTAGGTTTCACAGAATTGTGATTTTCATCTTTGTGCTGTGATTTTTGAACTTCTAGATGTTTATACATACTATAAAAATCATGAATGGTCAAGTACTATCTTAGGGTCATCCCATGAAATTTTGTCAAATTTCTGATCATGCTTTTATTTAGTATAAATTCTGTTATAAGGGAATATGCATGATTTGACAGGATTAAATTCTGAGTAAGTAGAATTGATGTAGGAAATTGTTATATAGAATTTTTATGATCCTAGGGTTACTGTTTACACGTTTTAAAACTGAGAGAACAAACTGTTTTTACTATCTATCATGTTAAATGGAATATCTTGCTAAATTGCATGTAATCGGTATTAATTGATAAAAATAGTTTTACTATTATGAAAATTCTAAACAATTAGTCATATGACATATTACATGTGTAGGGTTTGTAGTTAAAATTTGGTATTGTTTTGATGTTCGTAGGCACTGTTTGTATTTTTAAAGGGTGTTAAAGCCATGTTAAGCATGTTTGATTTAGATAATGTATTTTCAAGTGAGTAGCAACATGTTTAGGTACTGTTATGCTTAATTTGACACTGTGAAGTAGTCATGACAGGTTCTATAAACTGAAGTGTATATGTTTAAATAAAGTGCATGTGAATGGATTAAATAATGCATGTAAATGATGTTAAGCATGTGATTAAGTGGGATAATGTGTTGAAGTGAATTATGTGCTGAAATTGACACTGCTACCATAGAAGGCTATGGAGTCGTAGTACAGAAAGGTCCCTATAGGAAGGCTCAATGTGTATGTGATATCCTGTGGGCATCAGGATGAAATCTTGGAGGTGGGCAAGTACCACTGGTTGAGGTGGAGATGGCTTCTCCCGGTTCTGCACAGTTACCAAGATTTGTCACTATATTGCCTAGGTGACGGGTATGTGTTATGTGAATGTGTGTCCTTCTTTATGGTGGTTCGGACTATGTGTCACGACAATTAAATGTGTAAATGTGTGAAAAGTGTGTAAATGTGAAATGTGATCATGTGATAGTGCTGTGTAATGTGATACCATGTGAAAAGATGTGAAACCATGTGAATGTGTTTTAATTATGTTAAAACAACAAGTAAAAGATGTGGATATGTGGTTTAAAAGCATGTGAAAATGTTAGACATCATGCTAGGATTGTTAGTAACTATGTGTTTAATTCCATGATCTATTTGTTTAGAAATGTGAAATGATATGAATGGAAACTTACACCAAAAATCAAGTTAAATGCCACGTGTAGAAAGCATGTTATAGGTTATTCATGTGTATTTGCTTATTTAACGTGAATCATGTGCCATACTTCTCTTATTGTTTAAAGCATTAGCATGTATGCGATATGTGTAAGGATGTGCCAATGGATTGCTTGTTGGGTCTTTTTGGAAGACTCATACTTGCTTTAACATACAAGTGAGACAGGTGTCCCCGTGCTAGAGGAGGACATCGTGAGGAGCGACTCCGCGTGAGAGGAGTAGCTGCACTTGTGGAGATTTTCTGCATAGACTACACTTTCTTTCATTAGTATGTGGACAATGCTATATGGACTTATATAATTGTGGACATTGTTATTTATGTTGCTACTATATAGACTGTGGAATGTGTGAATGATGATGGAATAATAATGTCTTTTATTTCCGCTGTAATTTCTCTTGTTATTATGTACATCTCTATCTATCTTGTTGTGTTGGGTACATGTCCCACTGTGACGGCGCCCTTTATATCGATGTGGGTTGATATAATCGTACCGGTATAAAGAGGGTCGTTACAAGTTTTCCTTACATAAAACTTAAGATACACCATTATGCTGCCTGAACAATCCTTTGAGTTGTTGTCATAGCTTTAACTCTGTGAATGATCATGTCCTGGCTACGATGAGCTTATTCTTGAAAATTTGTGGCCATGTTATGTATGTTTGATCGGCACCATGTGGAAATTTCGTCCATTTGACTAAATGCTTGTGCAAATAAGGTCCCTGTCTGGTCATGGGGAGGAGCACCCCAACGTACTTATAAACCACGGAAGTATAGACTTGTGGTGTGTGGCATGACACTGGTATATGTGCAAGATTTTAGTGTGCTTTAATGTGATGAGATACATTTGATCCTTTAGAATATGTGATATCTGTGTGAATGTGGCCAAAACTCTTGTTTATGTGATGCGATCTCACTCTTGAACACTTTGTTTGATGAATATAAAAGTCAATACTTGATTCATTATGTTATCCGTTAGTTAACTTGTTCTGTCCATCTGTTCAACTTGATTAGCAATGTCATGCATGTTTAGTTATCATGTTTTTGAAGGATCGGGGAAAGATGTGGACAAGATCTAGAAGGGGGGGTTGAATAGATCTATGCCAACTAATGCGAAAGCTTAACCAATTTTGAAAAACTCTTGAATCAGAGACAAATTGAAAAACAGATTTCACAGATCTGAAGATAAATTGAGTGAGTTGTGCCAAAAGGAGTGTGTGAACAAGTTGATTAGATGAATTCAAACGATCCTATGCATGCATCTAACGAAAGGTAAATTCAAACCACAATCAGATCAATGCACAGAGATTTTTTAGGTGGTTCGGAAATCACACCATGTGATTCCTACATCCACCCCTCACACAGTGAGGATCCACTAACAAACTTGGGTACAACACACCCACTGGAGCCTGACAACTCCAACACCCTGAGTTCACAACTCACACACCTCTAGAGCAAGACTACTCTAGAAACCTGAGCAAGACTGCTCAACTACAACTTGAGTACGACGACTCAAAAACCACTGAGCACGACGGCTCACAAACAACTTGCTAGAAAGACAGACAAGACTCAGATCCTCTAGCAATAGATCTAGTCTAACAAGAGTTAATTCATGAGACTTATGCAACAACCCATGCACAATCTCAGAATCACTCAGAAGAGAAGAGGAAAATGAGAATTGTATCGATGAGCTTTTCTCTTCATATGTACTCCCTTATAGAAGGTCGAATTGTGAAGAGCTTTGATCTCTGGAAGTTATTGGGCGATGCTCTGCAATCTGATCTTCAGGATCTTCCTTGTATTCTTCACAAGAGTCGGCTTCTACTTGATCTGCTTCCTTGAGGTGATCCAATTGCTTCTTCAACGATCAATTTCCACCTCTCATGCTTGACCAGATGAGAATTTGGCTTGAGGAAGCACCAGGAAGGCAAGAACAGGGAGGAGAACTCTTCTAGCCGCCAACCGGATTTCTGGGAGGCTCTGAAAGGGTTCTTATGTGTGGATAGCCAATAGGAGGGTTTTATACCCCTAATAGTCCAAGTGTACCCTTGGGGGTCGTGGGCACACGATCCAAGGCTAACCCAACAATTCCCTAGGGTGCCACGTGTCCAGGAGAAATTTTAAGTCAAAATGTTTTCGGAGTGTGTCGACCTACCCGTAGGGTGTGTCGACACACTGTCCCAGACTGGCAAAACAGTTCCCTGGGAGAGGCATCTAGTGTCGACCTGAGACTGAGTAGTGTCGACCTGGCGTAGTCAGCTGAAAAACAGGCCTTCTGGGAAGGCTCTCTAGTGTCGACCTGACTGCATTTGGTGTCGACCTGAGATAGATGCCTGTTGATTTGTTTCTCTGGGATCTGTCTCTAGTGTCGACCTGCCCTGGTTTAGTGTCGACACTAGTTGACCAATTCTTCATATTTTGGCTTAGGGCTTTGAGCATTGTGTCGACACCAGTGTGGGGTGTGTCGACAGTACCCTTGCAATAAATGTTTGTCCCTGAGAAATAAACACATAAATCATTAGTCAAATGTATTATCATGAATATAAATGATAAATGTGTTTGGAAACATGTTTTTGAATATTATTATTTCAGGTGTGATGTATTTCACATGTTCCAATTGTTATGCATTAAAATCACAACTTGTCATCATCAAAATGTGAGGAGAAAAAATTATTCACACTCAACCTAACAATCTCCCCTTTTTGATGATGGCAACATTAAGTCCATATAAAAATGAAGTTTCGATGAAATGTGATTTTAAGCATTTTCATTTCCTTTTATTCATACTTGTCAAAGACCTTTGAACATTTTTTAGTGACATTTGAAAGTTGCACACATGAAAGACACAATGTTACTAGAATAAGCTATTTTCACACAAAGGTCAAGCAGCTTGACAAGCATTCATACATTCACATATTGACATTCATTCAAAGAGTTTTCAATCACATTGAAGACACAAAAGTTTCTATTCATTCATTCAAGGATATGAACTCTACAATCTTCAAAAAGACATTACAAACATTCTTTCTTCTTGCTATCTTCTATCTTCTCCCCCTTTGACATCAGCAAAAGAAATAACATTAGGTGGAAGGAGGAGGAGGAGGAGGAATGGGGATCAAGATGGTCTCAATATCCGACAATCTCTTGTCCATTGAAGTCAAACTGAACTTCATTTGAGCTTGGATAGTTGAGAGTCCTATGTAAAAGATGTTCCATTCTCTCTGAATTCTCTGACATGGTAGCTTGAAGGGCACTGAAATCAGTTGACATTGGCTGTGAAGATGAAGAAGAACCAGCTGACCAACCATAGCTATGCAAGGTTTTGAATTCCTTTTTCAGTTCAGACATCTCTTCATCAATATGAGCAGATAAGTTCTTCATGCTCTCTAAGTCATCTACCAGATGAGCAAAAGACAGTCTTGTCTTACTATCTGAGAAAGTGTTTCTTTGGTGTTGAAGACATCAGCTTGGGAATTTGCCAAAATTCCCTTCAGAACTGTTTCCAACTGTTCTTGATGTTCTTTAAGCTCAACTGAAGCATCTGCCAATGTGCCAATCAGCCTGTTGAATCTTTGCACTGCATGGTCAGAGGCTGCTTTTTGCTCAATAAATTTGGCAGACATAGTGTTCTCCAACCTCTGTACCTTTAACTCAAAATTTTCTGTCATTGTCTGAATGGAGATGTTCAATGCATCAAATTTGTCATTTAGAAATGTGTACAACTCTGGTGGAACAGAAGGTCCACCAAAGGGTGTGGATGCTTGAACTTGAGGTTGTGGAGAAAAAGATGGAATTTCTATGTCAGGGTTCAGGGAGGAGGAGGGCTGAAGTTGAGGTGAAAGTGGGGCATTAAGGGGTACATCAACTTCATCTGCAACATGAGGCTGATCCTCATTCACTGGAGGTTGGTCCTCATTTACTGGAGGCTGTCCCTCTTGAACTGGAGGCTGATCCTCTTGCACTTGAGGCTGATCCTCTTGAACCACAGGGGCCTCTACTACAGCTGGCCCTCTCCTAACCTGGTCACCCACAATCCTAAAGCCCATGAACTTTTGAACATGCTTGAAACAATAATGTTGGACTTAGGAATTTTCTGGGACTTTTCATTCTCAAGTGACACACCAAAGTGCTTAAAGACTTCAGTCAAATGAGATGCATAAGGAAGTGATCTATGTAAATATGCCCTAGTTGTCTCAGATATGATCTGGTACTGATCGTTATGTCCTAGTTCATGCAGTATATCACAAATCTTTGAATGTCTGTGAGTCTATCCCTCCCACCACCTTGGGGTGTTATGATAGTGGTGAGAATATGATGGGTAAGTCTCAACACAGGTGGAAAAGTATTTGTGTTGAATTAGTAACATGTGTTTGCTTGGGATCAGACTCATCTGCTTGCAACCCAGTTAAGATTGTATAGGCTTCATGAAGGTCAAATTCAAAATTATGGTAATCAGCTCCTTCATCTGGAATTTTGAATATGGTGGTGCTAGGTCTGTAGGCAAATCAATCTCAATGCCTTTGACCTTTGACTTGTAGCCCTCATCAGTGCATTCCAAATGCATATAGAATTCCTGGACAAGTCTAGGGTATATTATGCGAAACTCAGAGATGAAGGATTGCCAAGACTGAAACTTGAAGAAATGATGACTTCAGGAAAAGCAGCATTCAATGCACTGTCCTCTAAGTCCACTGCCCTGGGTTTCAAAATGATCTTTCCTTCACGAACTGACTTGGAAGGAGTTGCCTCAGAAGGCTGGGAAGACTCAGAGGATGAAGAAGATGACTGCTCAGAGACTTCAGAAGATGAACCCAAAATCTTCCTCCTAGGGTATGCAGACCCTCTACCCTGACCAGAAGATGAAGTTCTACCTCTCTTAGCAGACGACGGGGATGTAGAGGAAGGCCCTGGCTGCTCCGCAGGGTCATGGCGCCTCTTGGTTATCCTTTCAGTGGGAGGAGCATCGTCCGCCGGAATGGGCCTTGTCGTAGCCCTGGACCTTGCTCCACGGCGAGGTGCTTCCTTGGGTGCCATGGAAACAAGATGGAGTGGAATAGGAGAGGATGGAGAGGAAGAAATGAGAGAAGAATGACAGGGATGGAATGGAGAGGGAAGAGGTGGAAAGCCTGCCGGATTCAAAGGTAGAAGACGGCCGTCGGTCGACCTGCAGAAGAAAAAGGGGTTTTAGGGTACACTACCCCGCAGGAACAACCAAACCCTTAACCGGCGCCCACGACGTATATGACTCTGGCAGGGGGTCAGTGTCGACACTAGAGGAGGTGAGTGTCGACCTGAGCTAAAGTGTGTCGACACTAGATGAAAGTAGTGTCGACCTGGCCTGATGAAAAAATTGAGATTTGAGTATGGAAAAATTTTGTGACCTTTGGGACATCTTTATAATGATAAGCAATGGGTGGAATAATCATTTCAAGGATTTTAAGAGGCTAAAAAATTCATTTGTTATATTTTGCAAAAATTCAACACAATTCAAGTTTTACACAACATCCAACAGGATATGAGCATTCAGTGACTTGAGCCATTAAAATGATGATTTGAGGGATATAATACATTTAACAATCAACTACACACTACCATATTCTTCAAGTCCAAAGAAATAAAAAATTCTTTTAGACTGAAATCAAGTGTGTTGAAAGTAAACAATTTTTTAAAACAACTTGATGATGGATAGGAATGATTATTTTAGGCAAAACTCCAATGATACACACATTTTGTTTTTGAAACAAACTATCAAATGAGATAAATCTTGTTCACTCAAGAACTAATGTTTTTCACACAATATAGTCCCTGGATACTAAAGATTTAGCCATTATCAAGTCTCAAAGGGGTAAATGATGACCTTTTGACATGAAAATATACATTTTTTAGACGCCAATATTTCCAGTTACTCAGTCATCATCAAAAAGGAATAGGGCATATTTATTTGCTTGTATTTATTTTTTATTTTGAACCCCTTTGAACAGAGATAGCATTAGTGCCTCATGACATACATGGCACTTCATTCATTGTGAAGGTGTGCAGTTTCTCAGCACATGTGCCATTGCTCTGTTGAATTATCAAATTTTGGAGAGTTTTTGAAAAAAGAATCATTTTTATATCCAACATCAGTTGCAAACAAAAACATGTTTAAATTCAAGGCACACATTATCCTTCAGTCTTTGAAAGAAATCTGAATTTCTATAGTTTTGAAGAATATAGGTGAGAGTTGACAAATGAATATAGTAGATCACTCAAAGGATCATTTTGAGACTCTAGACACCTGAATGAGGACATCATGCAAGGAAATTGATGTAATGCAAGAAAAGTTTTGAATTTTTCAAAAGACATGCCTTGAATTCTCTAGCTCCCCTGAGATGAGGATTTCAACCACTTTTCATCAGAATAAAGATATGCAAGTTTTTGAAATCGGAAATAATTATCTTTGAACAACAAAAGCTCCCCCTCAACAATTGCATATTCATTTCTTGGTACTTGGCGGAGACATATACTCTCGCATAGTGAAAGTGTCCAGACAAGCAGAACTTGTCCTTTTTCAAATCACCATTTGATATACCAAGAAGTTCAACACAATGTGATGTGAAGAGTTCATTGTCAAAAAGAAATAGAAGTGAAATGGAGAGAGATATGAGCAATATGAATCAAGGAAGCAAAGGATAATAATGATGCAAAGAACTCCCCCTCAGAGAAAGCCTAACACTCAACCCAATCCCAATGAGAGAGATCAAGAAAATAGACATTTACAAAGACCAAGCTCTCTCCTCAAAGATGGGAATCTACTGTCAGGAAGGGGTTTGGTGAAGATGTCAGCAATTTGTTTTTCAGTTTCTATGAAGTGGAGTTCAAAGGATTTCTTTGCAACCTCATCTCTCAAGAAGTGATGCCTAATTTCAATATGCTTGGTTCTGGAATGCTGAATGGGGTTCTTAGACAGATTTATTGCACTTGTGTTATCACAAAGAATGGGAACACAACCTAAGTCTTGGTTATAATCAAGAAGTTGATGTTTCACCCAAAGAATTTGAGTTCCACATCTACCTACTGCAACATACTCAGCCTCTGCAGTTGACAGAGCAACTGAATGGTGCTTCTTAGAAGCCAAGAAATTAGGCACCCACCTAAGTATAAACACAAGCCACTTGTGCTTTTTCTATCTAATTTACATCCAGCATAGTCAGCATCACAGTAGGCAATCAAATCTAACTTGCAACCAGCAGGATACCAAATTCCTAAATCACATGTTCCAACAAGATATTTGAAAATTCTTTTAACAGCTAACATGTGACTTTCCTTAGGATTTGATTGAAATCTAGCACACAAACACACACAAAACTGAATATCAGGTCTAGAAGTTGTAAGATAAGTAGAGAACCAATCATACCTCTGTAGGTCTTTGGGTCTACTGACTTACCAAGAGAGTCTTCTTCTAGCTTAGCATTAATAGCAATTGGTGTGTTTGAATGCTTGAGGTTCTGAAAATCAAACCTTTTCAAAAGTTCCTTGACATACTTGGTTTGACTGATGAAGATTCCCTCATGTGTTTGGTTAACCTGCAATCCCAAGAAAAACTTTAGGTCTCCCATTAAACTCATTTCAAATTCATTTTTCATTTGATTTGAAAATTCAGTACACAGGCTTTTATTGGTTGATCCAAATATTATGTCATCAACATAAATTTGGACTCAATTATTTGTTATTGACTGTTTTTGTGAACAATGTTTGATCAACATTTCCTCTAGAGTATCTTTTTTCAAGCAAAAAGGAACTCAAACGGTCATACCAAGCTCTTGGAGCTTGTTTAAGACCATAGAGAGCCTTATGAAGCTTGAAAACATGGTTAGGTTTTTCATTTTCAAATCCAGGAGGTTGTTCAACAAAAACATTTTCCTTTATATATCCATTAAAAAAGCACTTTTGACATCCATTTGATAAACTTTAAATTTCATGGAGGATGCAAAAGCAAGGAAAATCCTAACTGCTTCTAGTCTAGCTACAGGGGCATATGATTCTTCAAAGTCAATTCCAAACTCTTGATTGTACCCCTTTGCAACTAGCCTAGCTTTATTTCTTATGACTTGACCATTTTCATTCAACTTATTTCTGAAAACCCATCTAGTGCCAATGACTGTTTGGTCACTAGGTCTAGGTACTAATTCCCATACTTGATTTCTGTCAAATTGATGAAGTTCATCATGCATTGCATTGATCCAATCAGAACTTGATAAAGCTTCATCAATTGACTTTGGTTCAATTTGGGAAATTAGAGCTAGTGGGTCTTCTTCAATAGCATGCAGGAATGATGATCTAGTCCTAACTCTATCATGCAAATTACCAACTACATTATCTAATGGGTGATCTTTCAAAATTCGATGTTCAGAAATTACCTGTTGAGGAGTACTTAAATCTGGAGCAACATTACCTGATCCACTTGAAGATGGTGAATGGATGTTCAAGTTCTCACCAATGTCTTCAAGCTCCTCAACAGTTGGTGAAGAGTCCACAATGAAATCATCTTTCACTGTCTTGTCCTTCCCTGCAAGATTTAGAACTATTAGTTGAAAAGGAATTTTCATCAAAGATAACATGAGGAGACTCTTCAACAGTTTTGTTTTTGAGAATGTACACTCTGAAAGCTCTTGACACTTCTGAATAGCCAAGGAAGATGGCTTCCTGACTCTTAGCATCAAACTTGTCAAGATTTTCTTTATTATTGTTGTGTACAAAACATTTACACCCAAAGATTTTGAAGTAAGACACAATTGGCTTTTTGCTTTTTAATAATTCATAGGGGGTTTTCTTGATTTTTGGTCTGACCAATGCTCTATTGAGAATGTAGTTTGCTGTATTTACAGCTTCAGCCCAGAAGGATTTGGGCAATTACTTTCAAGGAGCATGGATCTAGCCATTTCCACAAGAGTTCTATTCTTTCTTTCCACAACTCCATTTTGTTCTGGAGTTCTTGGTGAAGAAAACTTGTGGAATATTTGAAGTTCAACACATAAATCAGAAAAGATTGGTTTTCAAATTCACCCCCATGATCAGTCAAAATGTTTTTGATTTTATATGAAAAGTTTGTTAAGGCAGTGGTACAGAATTTCCTGAACTCAAGGCAAGTATCACTTTTGTGGGACAAGAAGATAACCCAAGTAAATCTGGTAAAATCATCAATGATTACAAACCCATATCTCTTGCCACTTAGACTTAGAATTCTTGTTGGGCCAAAAGGTCCATGTGAAGTAGTTCTAGTGGCCTAGATGTGAGTACCTCATTGAAGGTCTAAAAGATTTCTTGGTTGTTTTCCTTGGGCACAGATCCACAAACTTGATTTTCAATGTTAGAGAAAGATTCAGGAAGACCCTTAACCAAATTCAGCCTTAACAATTTATTCAGTGTTCTGAAACTTGCATGGCCAAGTCTTTTGTGCCAAGTCCATGCAATTTCATCTTTATTAGCAACAAAGCAATGATTTTCAGAAAAGTTTTTATTAAGGTCGATCATGTAAACATTGTTTTCCCTTTTTCAAAAAAAAATTATTTTATCAGTTGATGAATCAATGATCTTACAGAAATTGGATTCAAACACAACTTTGTGACCTTTGTCACATAGTTGGCTAATACTTAGCAAATTGTAATCTAGACCATCAACTAATAAAACATTATCAACAGAGTTTGAGGAAGTTTGACCAACCTTTCCAGATCCAATGATCTTCCTTTATTTTTACCTCCAAATGTTACTGAACCTCCCTCCTTCTCAATCAGGAATGAAAATTTGGCTCTATCTCCAGTCATGTGTCGTGAACACCCACTGTCAAGGAACCACACATTCGAATTGGGTGCACGACCTTCCTGCAAAATCAATCAGTGGAGAGAAGATTTTGGTACCCAAACAGTGTTGGGACCATCAGAATGTTTGAACTGTCATCAAATCTTTTCTCACCCAAATTTGATTTGTTTTTATTTTTGTTTTATTACAGTGGTGTTCTCAGTCTTTTTCAGTTTATTCTTTCCCTTAGGAATGAAAACACCAGTATTTTTTTTTTTAGTAGGAGGGGAGTTTTTCATTTGAACATGAGAGTTTAGATGAGGAGGTGGAATCCAAGGATTTTGTTGGTACATCAGAAAATTTGGATAGAAGAATTGGGGATGATACCAACATGGGTTGTGATACCATTGGCTCCAAGAATGGTCCAATCAGCTTGATATGCTGTCTTGGAGGTCCAAGGTTTTTCATGAATGATTCCTTTGACTTTTTCTTATTTTTCAAATTTTTATTTGAATTTTTATTTTGTGGGTTGTTTTTGTTGATGTTGAGCAGGTCGACCTCTCCTTGACTGGTGTCGACACAACAGCCACAGAATCCTTCTTCTTGTGGACTGGTGTCGACCTGTCAGGTGACTGTGTCGACCTGGTTGCCTTGTTTTGATTCTGAGTTTTTGGAATTTTTGGTTTTGCTTGATGTTTGTTTGATTTCTGTGTTCTCAAGACTAGGGCCTTTGACAAATTTAATTAATGGTGCTTTATCCTTCTTCTCACCAGATTTGTCTTTCTTAGGTTTTTGTTTATTAAATCCTAGTCCATGAGAAATTGATTTCATTTTTGCTCCCAGCAAGGCCTCCAGATTATCTTTACCATTTGTGAATGTTTCAATAACTTCATCCTTTTCTTTTAGCTGGTTTTGTAAGGTTTTGATTTCTTCAACCTTTTGTTGTTTATCATGGTTTTCCATTTCCAGCTTTCCAGACAGTTCTTTGAATTCAAGGGTGGCCTTTTGAGAGCAAGCTTAAGCTCATCAATCAAGTTCAGAAGATTTTCTTTTTCTTCATTCAGTTCTGTTACTTCATTTTCTAGTTCACAAATTCTTTTGTTGAAAGATTGGTTGTGCAAGACATTTTCAATTTTATTTTTGATGTGTTTGTTTTCTTTCCTCATTTCAGTGTATTTTTCAACAAGTTCAGCATATGCATCTTGCCAATCCTCAACTGAATAGTCTTCGAAGGATGTACTTACCTTTCCATCAGAACCATTCTCCATAAAGCAGATTTCCTCACTATCAGAACTTGAGGATTTTTCTTCTTCTTCCTTTTCACTTGAGTCTTCATCAGACTAAGTGGCTACCATGGCCTTTGGCTTCTTGAACTTGTGAATCTTTTTGTGCTTCTCCTTCTTGTTTTCAGGACATTCTCCCTTCATATGTCCTGTCTTGTTGCACCTGTAACAGATGACAATTTCGTCAGATTTTTTATTCTTGTTAGAATTAGCATTAGAAAAGGAAGTGTTTCTTTTACCTGATGAAAATTTCTTTTTGCCAGAAAGTTTTCCTTTTCTATATTTCAAGAATTTTCTGAATTGCCTGGTCATGAGGCAATCTCATCCTCATTTGACTCAGACTCATCAGAACTGGTTTTCTCCTGACTCTTGTCTTTATTACTTGATGAGGCCTTTAGTGCTACTGGCTTGGTTTTAATTATATGATCTTCATTTCTCTTTAGATTAATTTCATGTCATTAAAGATCCTATCAATTCATCCAAAGAGATTTTGGACAGATCTTTAGAATCTTCAATGACAGTGGCCTTTGTGTGCCAAATTGAAGAAAGAGAACGTAGAATTTTCCTTACCAAGTCAGCATCTGAATAGTCCTTACCTAAGGCCTTCAGGCCATTAACTATGATCATAAACCTGGAAAACACTTCAGAAATTGTCTCATTAGATTTCATCATAAACAGTTCATATTCAGAGACAAGAATATTAGCCTTAGTTTCTTTAACCTGAGATGTTCCCTCATAGAGTAACTCAAGTTTATCCCACATCTCTTTGGCAGATTTGCACATTGAGATTCTTGAGTACTCTTTGGGGTGGACGCACATTGGATCATGTTCATGGCACTATAATTTAAAGTGGCCCTCCTTATCTGTTCCCTAGTCCAGGTCTCTTCCTCCCCCTGATTTTCATAGGGACCTACTTCGACTACCTTCCATATTTCATAGTTTTGGGCTCTAAGGAAGACCTGCATTCTATTCTTCCAATAGGTGTAGTCTGTTCCATTGAAAAAGGGTGGCCTATTTATAGAGTGACCCTCAGCCATGAACCCTCTTAATCCATTAAGACAATTAAATGGTGCAAAGAAGAGATACTTAGCAAACAAACAAGCAAACAATCAAGACACACAGAACACTCAGAAATTACTCAGATCAAGTGTAAACCTGCTCTGATACCAATTGAAGGATCGGGGAAAGATGTGGACAAGATCTAGAAGGGGGGGGGGGTTGAATAGATCTATGCCAACTAATGCGGAAGCTTAACCAATTTTGAAAAACTCTTGAATCAGAGACAAATTGAAAAACAGATTTCACAGATCTGAAGATAAATTGAGTGAGTGCCAAAAGGAGTGTGTGAACAAGTTGATTAGATGAATTCAAACGATCCTATGCATGCATCTAACGAAAGGTAAATTCAAACCACAATCAGATCAATGCACAGAGATTTTTAGGTGGTTCGGAAATCACACCATGTGATTCCTACATCCACCCCTCACACAGTGAGGATCCACTAACAAACTTGGGTACAACACACCCACTGGAGCCTGACAACTCCAACACCCTGAGTTCACAACTCACACACCTCTAGAGCAAGACTACTCTAGAAACCTGAGCAAGACTGCTCAACTACAACTTGAGTACGACGACTCAAAACCACTGAGCACGACGGCTCACAAACAACTTGCTAGAAAGACAGACAAGACTCAGATCCTCTAGCAATAGATCTAGTCTAACAAGAGTTAATTCATGAGACTCATGCAACAACCCATGCACAATCTCAGAATAACTCAGAAGAGAAAAGGAAAATGGGAATTGTATCGATGAGCTTTTCTCTTCAGATGTACTCCCTTATAGAAGGTCGAATTGTGTAGAGCTTTGATCTCTGGAAGTTCCTGGGCGATGCTCTGCAATTTGATCTTCAGGATCTTCCTTGAATTCTTTACAAGAGTCGGCTTCTACTTAATCTGCTTCCTTGAGGTGATCCAATTGCTTCTTCAACGATCAATTTCCACTTCTCATGCTTGAACAGATGAGAATTTGGCTTGAGGAAGCACCAGGAAGGCAAGAACAGGGAGGAGAACTCTTCTAGCCGCCAACCGGATTTCTGGGAGGCTCTGAAAGGGTTCTTACGGTTGGATAGCCAATAGGAGGGTATTTATACCCCTAATAGTCCAAGTGTACCCTTGGGGGTCATGGTCACACGATCCAAGGCTAACCCAACAATTCCCTAGTGTGCCACGTGTCCAGGAGAAATTTTAAGTCAAAAAGTTTCCGGAGTGTGTCGACCTCCCTATAGGGTGTGTCGACACACTGTCCCAGACTGGGCAAAACAGTTCCCTGGGAGAGGCATCTAGTGTCGACCTGAGACTGAGTAGTGTCGACCAGCCGTAGTTAGCTGAAAAACAGGCCTTCTGGGAAGGCTCTCAGTGTCGACCTGACTGCATTTGGTGTCGACCTGAGATAGATGCCTGTTGATTTGTTTCTCTGGGATCTGTCTCTAGTGTCGACCTGCCCTGTTTAGTGTCGACACTCGACACTAGTTGACCAATTCTTCATATTTTGGCTTAGGGCTTTGAGCATTGTGTCGGCACCAGTGTGGGGTGTGTCGACACTACCCTTGCAATAAATGTTTGTCCATGAGAAATAAACACATAAATCATTAGTCAAATGTATTATCATGAATATAAATGATAAATGTGTTTGGAAACATGCTTTTTGAATATTGTTATTTCAGGTGTGATGTATTTCACATGTTCCAATTGTTATGCATTAAAATCACAACTTGTCATCATCAAAATGTGAGGAGAAATGAATTATATTCACACTCAACACAACAGTTTTAGTATAGAATCTACTCACTCAAAATGCTAATCACGTATAGTAGTGCCCGCACATTAAGATAAAAATCCCACTAGGCATTAATGTGCTCACACCTATTTTCCCAACATTTCAGGTGCTAGTGACGAACATGAGGACACTGATGGGGAAGGGCATGAGTGAAGACCATCCTTTCATTTTGAAGCTATGATGTTAGAGTTTGGTTATCAGGAGTAGTACTAGTGTTAGTAGCACCTTTTTCCCTTGAGTTTCATATGTAATCTGAATAATGGGTCCTATGTTTGGCTCTAGCGTTTATTGGATGTGTTAGAATGTTGTTATTTGGATTTTAATGAGATTTAATTTATATTGATGTCATATCCAATCTTCATCGCTCTATTTAAGATCCGATCACACTGCGCGTTCCGAATTTCCACGTCGCAGCGTGACATTTTCAGTATTCTTGATTTCCAATTCATAAACATTTTCTTTTAGAACAGTGATTTCTTGAACCAATTATTTTTCCTTCTCTTCCATGGAGGTATCATGAGCAATATGATTTATTTTTCTTTTAAGCACTTTATTTTCCTTTTTAACCTCATCATATTGATCTAGCAATTCAAAGTACACATGTTCCTAATCACTAGAGGAGAAATCTTTGAATGGAGAGTTTACCACTTCTTGAGCTCCTTATTCTCCTCTTGCCATCGGACGGATTTTTTTTTGTGATTCCTCATCCTCTGAGCTCTCTTCATCATCATCATCTTCTTCCTCACTCCATGTCCCAACCATAGCCGTTTGTTTATTTTTCGTTTATTTGGGTTGTGCTTTCTTCAAAGCTTCAGGACATTCAGATTTCACATGTCCTGGTTTCTTGCAATTGTAACAAGCTAATGTTAGATCTCGTATTCATATGTTGTTTGGGCTTTGAGAAATTATTTACCTATGATTTCTAACAAGCTAATGTTAGATCTCGTATCCCAGAGAACTCCCTCAACAGGCTCCCGAGGATGGGGGTCCCAGGTAACGGTAACAACATGTCTCACGGACAAGCCCTCAAGTGCCTAGCACCGGGTGAACAAAGAACTGGCAGGGCAACCACCACAGAAACCAGCACAGCTGGCTTATAACCAAGACAAGCCCAACAGGCACAGGCACGCACGGCACCCCCTCCGGAAACCCCCAGAAGGACCGTCAGCGAACACCGGCACACACGGCACGACCCGAGAAACCAGAACACCACCAGACAGAACAGAAACCATTGCTCTTCTAATAATTGATTGACAGTCAGACAATCAATTATTAGATAGATGCGAGCCTCCTAGCACCACTGCTAGGACACAGCCACGAAGGTGTCACCTTCAGTCACTGAACGCAGGGAGACAACCTGTCGCGTTCCCTACCAGAAGGTCCTAAGGGCACACCTACCCTGGGGCACACGCCGACACGCCAACTGCGGCCACGGGAACACCCGAGGCAAGCTAGGTGCTGTCGCACCCTCCTAGCCCGGCGCGATACCATCCTAACGGGAAGGGCAACCACGACAAGACCAAGTCGCGATGGGGCAGCGCGTCGCGACATAAACCTTGTCGTGACAGGAAACCACATCGTGACAAGATCCTTATCGCGACGGCCAACTGCGCCGCGATAAGGTCGCGCCCGACTGGGCGACGCCTTCTTTGATGTTGCGACGCGCACTGCAGTCGCGACAATAGTCAAGAGGCAAACCGCAGGGATGCTACATCCCGGGGTCACCCACACATTACCATCATGCACACAACGGGGAGGGGAGCATGGGGAAACCTGTAAAGGCTTGCTAACAACCAAAAGGACTCCCAATCCCACGGATTAGAAAGGGCACAAGAAATTCCTACTGAAATGACGAACCGAACCCCCAAAAGGGGTCTTCACGACACCTCGACCGCCTCCTCCTCGCTCCTCGCCACTCCGCCGCTCCACCACGAACTGCCGGTGCCACCACCAAGCTCGATCCGTCGGAGAAGGACGAGGGGGAAACCTCTCCACCTCGGAGAGGAAGAAAAGGAGAAAGGAGATAAAGGGGAAAGGGGGATGTCGGCCAAGGCTATTAGCCTTCGGCCCCTAGAATGCGATGGGGCGGGGCGTCACGTTACCAACCATAACGTGATGGCCCTGCACACCACGACCATAATGCATCCTATAAGGACGTCGCGACAACCAGACAGGTCAGTCTGCCACTCTGACAGGCGTCAGACGACCAAAAAGGGAAAAGCAGTCGTGACCCGTTGACCGGACGCGATATGAATGCGATGCAGAAATCAGTCACAATAGGGATTACTGTCGCGACGGGCACCTCCGTCATGACACTAACGCGTCGCCCAGCCCGGACGCATTAGTGTCCAGTCATCCAACACACGGACGGGAAAACTGGAAAGCTCGAGATGCTACAATACATCCAACAAAAAAATAATTTCATCCTCGAAATTTAAGGGTGAAACCCGGTCGGAGAAAACAACAGGTCCAAAGGGACCACTAAGTTGCACCGCAACTTCCCGGTGGTCGCTACCACGACCCTGCCACAAAGGGAGTGCCTAACCAGACATTTGATGGCTCACAGGGCACACAATAACGGTGCAGAGCACACAAGCAGATGTCGACAACTCCATAGGCACGTCGTGCACCAAGCTGACTAGAAACACTAAAACTGCCAGTCGGAAACCACACGACTGAACCCTGAACGGACCACGCTATCGAGACCAACCGGTCAGTAACTCACTCTATCGCCAAAGACTAGATAGAGGACACAACTACTAACAGAAAATCAAGAAAACGCCATGAGGTCAACCGTAAGACTCCGATGAATGGCTCTGCATGTCTAGCAACAGCTAGCACCTACGGCAAGGCCAAATGAGAGTTTCTTAATGGTGACCCAAAACCAATCGATAGCATGCACGTGGAGAAACCACGGCATGCAGAACAGTGTCCGCCGGCACCACTAGATCTCACCCAGATCATCCTTGTGGTCTGACCAGGACACACAACCACTGTGGACCGTAGAAAAACTAAACCAAAGGCTCCACAGGCACATGCACAGAGGCAAAACCAAAGAAGACGTCTGAGGTTGGCAAAGCCAAGCAACTGAAGACGTCGAAAAACCACATGGGAAACGAAACAACTACAAAGGTCGAGAGCAACGCATCGACCTCAAAGGGATCCAAACCAAAATAGGGCATCACAACTGAACACAGACCATGACCAAAGCCTGGCGTACCACCGATAGGGCTGCCTAGACAAGGCAAAGCAGCCACCCCACAGCGGTAACGGTACATCCACAAGACACGGGCCAGCACAAAGTGTTCTAGAGGCGGAAAGCTAAACGCCTCTAACACCGAGCAAACTCACGAAACAATGCACAAGATCATGATCAGGGGAAAGCAGCACAACACATGGTGCTCACACAAGCACTAGGAGCCTCCCAAGGTACAACACAATGCACCAAGGCTCCAAATGGCACAAAACAAACTGCTCGAGCATGAGCACAGGGTGCCACCACAAGCACCAAAACCAGGCAAGATGCAACACAGTTGCACCAACGGCCAAACAACATGACTAACAGGAAGGACTCCCACCATGCAGGCAAAGAGGGCCACACACCAGACAGCGACAAGTGCCTCCAAGCACAGCTGAGGTACAAGCGAAAACACCCACCAGGACGATGCCTGCACAAGCAAGCCAAACAGACGAAAGTCCGATGCTGCCTCACATTGAAACACAAGGCATGATGCGCTACATCATCCAGTCAGGCAACAAGAAACCAGCACAGAAAGAGACAGGACAATAGATCACCACAACCTATCCTACCACAAGGAAACAACGCGCACGAGGTGAGCAACCAACTCAACCTCACAACAGCACAAGGGGAGGGACCTTCACCACGAAGGTCGCCACGGTGCGCGACACGGAATAAAATGCCATGTGAAAGCACCACCACCCCAAGCAACCCATGGGAAGCAAAGGAAACAACAATGCAAGGCTAACACTCTCACAAGAGGCACAACCATCCGAACACCCATGATGCTCGCCATACAACCGCCAGCAAGAGTGTGTCAGCACGGAAACGCAAGCAACAACAAACTAAACCACAAGGACCCACAAGTGGTCCTGCTAGCACAGCAACTTGGAAAGCTAACAACACGGCTAACCGGCCAAAACACGGGGCTGCACATAGGGTCAAGGTCCACCACCTTGACCAGAGGTAGATAGGCAGACTGTACACAACAGTCCAACCCAAAAGTTGCACAACACCACAAGGTGAAAGTGCAACACAACCAACCAGGGAAAACCGGAACAAGGGGAGCAACCAGCTCAACCCAAAAGCAACTCAAGGGAAGATGACTCCACCCGAAGGTCGCAACAATGCGCACCCTGGCGACACAACACCACAGTGGAGCAACATCACCTCAAGCAACCAATGGAAAGCATGGGAAGGAGACCCTCACAACGAGTCTCTTCCACATGCAAGGGAAAACCACTGAGCGAAACCGGCACTTCCACAGAAGCACAATTAGCCAGACACCCACGGCACTCACCAGACTACCATCTGACAGAGCACGCAGGGTGCAACAGACAAAGCAAGCCACCCGACCACGGGGACACACGAAGTCTCACCAGCGCAACCGAGAAACTCAAAAATGAACACGAAGACAACCTAGCCAGCATTACGGCCAGACACACAGTCAAAGCACCACACTTTGACCAACAAATCCCATGCAGACTATAACACAGACAGTCCACTGGCAACATCGACAGCTCATCTCCACAGAGAGAGAGAGCAGCGACAACCAAAACATCACAAGGCAGCATTGGGGAGAACCTCAACCCAAAGCGCCAAGAGCCATTCTGGAAAAACATCACCAGAACGTAGCGCAAACAAATGGTCAAAACACACGGCCAACAGAGAGAACATAGCAGCCAGCGGAAGCAACCCAACTGGTTCTGGGAGAACCTCCACCAGAACCACCAAGGGACTATTCTGGAAAACCCACCAGAATGCACCAGCCAACACAACAACAACATACCTCAACCCTGAGGTAGCACAACAACTGGCAGAAACAAGCCTGAAACAGTCCTAAGAGCAACCCTCACTAGGACAACAGCCAATTGTTCTGGGAAACATCACTAGAACACAGGGCAACCAAGTGATGCACCTCAATCCAGAGGGCAACGCAACAGCAACCAACCAGACAACAGAGACCTCAAACCAAAGAGGCAACACAACGGAAGACTTCAAAAAGCACAAAAATAGTACCAGAGGGAGAGGAACCCTCACTAGGACAACAAATAGCTCTGGGAAACACCACTAGAACACAGCAACCAAGCGATGCACCTCAACCCAGAGGGCAATGCTGCAACAACTAGAAACAAGCACAACACAGTTCTGGGGAAACCTCACCTCCACCAGAACCAATAGAGAAGAACTCCGGGAGCACCTCACCAAAGTTCACAACCAGTCAGCACAAGGTCGAGAACAGCCATAGACAGGTGTCGCAGCACTCAACAAGCGGTGCAACACGGCACACAAGCATCTGCTTAGCTCGAGCAAAGACGCCGACTAAGCAGAGCACAGTGCCCAATAGTGCACAGGCACACAAGGCCAAACACACATCCAACAAGAACACACCCTAACAACAAGGGAATGCCAACAAGGCAAGGATGCCTTCGACCGGTTCCGTAGACCTCAACCCTGCACCGGTGACCTGGATGCATTGGCCGAGGATGAATCCAACCGCAACACGAGTGAAAACAGCAACCACGCGCACCCAGCAACAGCAGCAACACTCTCCTGTAGCTCACACCCGGACCCTGCTGAAAAGCTAGCCACCTGCAAAAAAGAGCCCAAAGCTCTCCTAACTGCAACTATACACGGACGGGCCAGCAGCATACTAGTACCTTTCTTTGGGATAGCCATAGTTTTTAACTCATTATAAATTTTGTTGGACCCCTGAGCTCTGATACCACTGTAACGACCCGACCTCCCGGACCCCCCCCCCCCCAGGGACCCCAATAGGCGTGCCGCCACCTATGGATCCGAAGACCCGAAGGGTTAGAATTTAGTCCAGTGAGATAAGCAATGAATTCAAATAACTATAACCAGAAAGTTCAGACATTAATAAGGAAATTATGTACAACATGTCCCAAATAAAAGTTTAGGTACAGAAAGAAAGGTGCAGTCCTTAAGGGGCATACCCTGAGGACTTGTAAAAAGGCCACTCTCAACTCACGGTACAAGTGCTCATGCTCACAACTCACACTGCTGGCAACGCACTGAACAAGCCGCCAACACGACCGTCCGACAACAAACTCCTGTGACAACGAGTCCCTACCTGAAGAGAGTAGGGGGGTGAGCCTCGCGAACAAGGCTCAGTAGCGATAACCAGTCCCTTACCACCCAGAGCAGCAAGAAGTCCAACAAAAGCGGAAGAAAAACTACTCTACAAAGCAGTAAAGCAGAAAACACCTACTGCAGAGAGCTAAAAAGCAGCGGAATAGAGAAATGCCACGACCCACAACCAGAGTCAGGCCCAACATGACTCCCGTAGAACCAGCAGAGTCAAACACAATGCGGAAGCAACCCTCGGCACAAACCATCCGAGACAAAAGAAGCTCACGGAACACCGGACGTCCAACAACAAGCACCAACATCCCGGACGTCCACGAGGTCGGGAAGGAACAACCAGGTGTCACCACGAGAGACACCGAGCAACCACGAGAGAAGCACCGTCTCACTACAAGCACAGCCACCTCAGACCTCCACAAGGTTGAGGGCCCACAAGTTGAACCATCCTGCACCTCGGACACTCCACGAGGTCACGGAACTACACACTCCAGTGCCACCAAGGTTGGCACTAAAGAACAGGTTACCGAAACAGCAATCAGGTGTCTGCACAAGGCACCCCGAGAGAACCTGCAGAGCGGAAACCACTAAACACAACCCACAAGGCCAAACCAACCAAACCCACGGCACTAGACACACCTAGGCTACAACCACCGTGCAGGCTTGGGCGATGAGACTCACTTAGAAACAACGTGAGAAACTCCATCATAGCAGGTGCAACCAACCACCGCTACAGGCAGCTAAGAGAGGGACACACAGTCCCCCCTCTTGCTCGCCAGCCGCTGACTCCTGCCTATGACCTCCCTAGGTAGATTGAGGCTAGTGAGTCACAGCAAAGAACAACTACAAACTACCGCAGCCCGGCCGAGCTGCGGCCCCACGCCTACCCTCCCTACGTGGCTCCGGAACCACCGTATAGCGAGGCAGTGAGAAGGACTAGCTAGTCCGCACCGAAAGAGCACCACAACAACCACGGCGACACAGACACAGCTAAGGGAGCACCCCTAGGGATTTTTACTAACTGCAAATAACACTTTGCCTTCTCTTACCAGAGAGGTATTACTACTCTTTTGCTCCCACACAAGTCTTCTCTTCACAGAGGGGTATTACAACCACCTACAACCGTAGGTATTCCCTTCACAGAAGGGAACTACAAGGCACAAATCCCTTGCTGGTTTCTACACAGAAATGAACGCAGTGCGTCTGGTCAGAATGATGAGCAAACATAGAAGATCAAAAAGAGTTGTACAAATAAGAATAACTCCTCTAAATCTTTTTGACTGAGGGTGGACTGAGAAGAATACAAACAGGTAAACACCACCTAAAAGCTTCGAATGCAAGAGAGTAGAAAGCTATAGCTTGAACTAAGGCTCTCTTTTAGATCTTGTGTGCTCTTTTCTTTCTTTCATGAGTGTGGATACTTCTCCCTTTTTGTGTAGCTCACACATGTCTCACTCTATGTATATTGTTATATGTGTGTTCATGTATGATCATTCACTTCTCTCTTCTATCTTTCAAACTTCAGCACCATATGTATAAGCTTCAAAGACTTTTCTTCCCGTTTGAATGTAGCCATTTGAAATTGAACATTGTGTCTTGAGACCTCTTGAGATGTCCATCATCAGATCACCAGATCTTTGAGTCTCAACAGCTTCAGGCTATGTAGATAGCTTCATGGCTCCATTTGATAGCTTCAATAAATGTCTACAAGGTCCATGCCTATGACTGAAAGATAGCTAGCATGCTTCTGTAGGTAGCTATGTATCTTCATGGTCAAGAGAAAAATGTAGATACCTCTATTCTTTTGGAGGTAGGTGAGATACCAAAAATATAAAAAATAGAAAGGATTTCAAATAGACAGATGTACATTGCATTTAAAGACAAATGGGCACTTGTGTTGATAATGCAAAAGCTTTTCCTCAAAACATGGAGTCTTGACAGAAAGTGAGATGTGGTAGGTAAGTTCTGACAGATAGACCATATTTCTTATACCTACCACTGCATTTTATGCAGACCATCTGTCATGCAAAGTAAAACTATATGTCTAACAGTGAGTGAAAGAGTAGATATAAAAATCTTTCAAGTTTCAAGATAATGAAAATGATATTTTAAATTTGAATACATTAAAGTCAATTTTTTTCGCTAAATCATTTGAACTTGATAATAAAAAGAATATCACAATGTAGATCATATATAAATCTTGTTTATTAAATGCTTCCATAGATATTAAAATGATAATAGGAATAACAATAACAATAATACATTGATTGATATGAGAATATGTTAATAGTCATTACAAAAATCAACTTACAGTTTAATAACAAAAGTCGATATCCATATATATATATATATATAATAGGCAATCGAAGAAGACATTGATATGAGACATATAAGCAATCGATGTTTAAAGATAATCGTGTTCATGTAAAAAACAATCGATGTTTAAGACAATCAATGTTTCAGACAATCAATGTTCAATGTTTCGATCGGTTCCGCAGACCACAACCCTGCACCGGTGAAGGCAACACCACACGTAGGCTCTCTCAGCCTTAGCGACACAACCACCTGGATGCGCTGGCCGAGGACGAATCCAACTGCAGCACGAGGGAAAATAGCAACCACGCTCACAGCACACGCACCCAGCAACAGCAGCAAACTCTCCTGTAGCTCACACCCGGACCCTGCTGAAAAGCTAGCCACCTGCAACAAAGAGCCCAAAGCTCACCTAACTGCGACTATACATGGACGGGCCAGCAGCGTACTAGTACCTTTCTTTGGGATAGCCATAGTTATTAACTCATTACAAATCTCGTGGGACCTCTGAGCTCTGATAGCACTGTAACGACCCAACCTCCCAGACCAGGGACTCTGAAGGTCGCATCGCCACCAATGGATCCGAAGACCCGGAAGGGTTAGAATTTAGTCCAGTGAGATAAGAAATGAATTCAAATAACTATAACCAGAAAATTCATACATTAATAAGGAAATTATGTACAACATGTCCAAAATAAAAGTATAGGTACAGAAAGAAAGGTGCAGTCCTTAAGGGGCATACCCCGAGGACTTGTAAAAAGGACACTCTCAACTCACGGTACAAGCGCTCATGTTCACAACTCACACTGATGGCAACGCACGGTGAACAAGCCACCACCACGACTATCCGGCAACGAACGCCTGCTGACAGCGAGTCCCTACCTGAAGAGAGTAGGGAGGTGAGCCTCGCGAACAAGGCTTAGTAGGGATAACCAGTCCCTTACCACCCAGAGCAGCAGGAACTCTAACAAAAGTGGAAGCAAAACTACTCTAAAAAGCAGTAAAGCAGGAAACACCTACTACAGAGAGCTACAAAGCAGTGGAACAGAGAAATGCCAAGACCCACAACCAGAGTCGGGCCCAACATGTAACGACCCAAAATCCGCATTACCAGTAACCAACCAGTAACCCGAATTCTGACCCGCCAACCCATGAGACAAGCTCGGAAGGGTAAAAGTGAATGTCCGAAGAGACTATATATAAGAAGATACACACCATGTAAAGCTGTAAGATTTCACTATACATGAAATATAACATGTACAACTCAGAGTCCACACTAAGTACAGAGTACAGGAGTACAACAAAAAGTACTACTCACTGCAGCTAGGGCGCACCAGCACCGGAGTGGCTAGACTCGCCTGGAACGGGAGTCGACGATGACCAACCTGAAAGGGAGGGGAGTGAGTCTCAAGAAAAGAGACCCAGTAAGGAAATGTAACCCCCACCGCCAATAGTACTAAAGTGTGGAAAGTAAAAATAGAATGTAAACACACGTCGCACCACAAACCAAAACTAGTGACAACCACGCGTCTCCTTGACAGGAGTATGCTACAAGACTGTAAACCTTGCGGCTCAGTAACACACACTCACACACACACAGTAAGTAGGACTCATCTAGGGTCTGTGGCTCAGAGTCCCATCACCACAGAGTCTCTCAACCCCAGCCACGTGTGCACACTACAGATGCTCTCTCTCACGTCTGGTCCGCGACCAGTTTTCCTCCTACGCCTGACCCTAGCGGTAGAGAAGGGGCTCCATGGAGACCGGCTCGAAACCACTACAAGGAGTACGCACAGGACAGAGACGCTCTCAACGTCCTGGCTCACCGACGGAGGACCCCCACATGCCAGTCATCTAGACAGAGCGTCGCTCTATGTCCAGGTGACCAACAGAAACAGAGGCACGGTAACTCAATGTGAGTACAGACGGTAACACTCTCAATGTCTGAAACACCGTACAATATACGGACACCTCGTGTCACATCTCTAGACACAATGCATGATTGAAGGCCCACTGGGTCATCAAATAAATGGCAACATCGATTGCCGCCAATAAGGATATAAACGTCAAACCCATTGCCGCCAACACTTGGTTAACGGCAAGGATCCTGTCGTTAGCATCCATACTGAAGATCTTAACGTCAACAGATGTGGACGTTAACATCCTCAGTCTTATGAACCCAAAATGGCACCAGGTCAGTCCAACTGGGCAAAATCGCCTAACAACCATAAAATTGATGGAGGGAAACATCTCCTCACATCTTCTAACACTACCAGAACTTCGGAAATCCACGATCTAACACTTGGATCGCCCAAAACACCCAAAATCCCGGCATGGCACAACCCAACCCTAAAACATAATTAGCATACTAATCTACAACAGTTAAGCATGCTGATCTATTAAGGAGGGTTTAAGGGGTTAAGTCCCTACCTCAGAATGCCCCAAAAACTCCTAAACAGGCACCAATCGTATCAGAACCCCTTTAAGTCTCCGCGCGAATCACGCCAAATCTTCGCGATTCCCGCCCGATCTAACACCGCCACACTTACCAGGGTCCTCCCACGAGCTCCCGTCGACCGTTGGAAGTGGTGGAAACAGACAAAGGTAAAAGTGGAGGGAAAGAGAAGAAGAGAAATAGGAAGGTTACTGCTCACGGGCTGCCCTATTTCTACAGGCACGACAAATGGACGTCCACATCTCTTGTTGTCTACTAGAACCGCCATAGAGTCAACGTCCAGACCAACGTCATTAAGTTCATTACAGGAACCCTCCAGAACCAACAGCAAACGTCCACAACGATGGACACCAACTCCTAGTCAACGGCTAGCCCCTAGTCGTCAACCCCAAGTCAACGGCAATATCCATTGTCGTCAACCACACCTGAACCTCTACAAGACCCAATAAGGATCCGATGAGACCCGAGAGCTTACAGCCCCTCCCCCCTTAAAGAATTTTGCCCCCGAAATTCAAACAACATAAAGAAAGAAGACTCACCAAAGAGGTACGGAAACTGCTCGCATATTTCGTCCTCTCGCTCCCATGTTGACTCACCACCTGAATGTTGCTTCCACGCAACACGAACTAATAGGATTGCCTTGTTCCTCAATCTCTGAACTCGGTGATCCTCAATGTGCAACGAAAACTCTGCTACTGTCAACACTGGAGTCACCTCAGACCGCTCTATGCTTGGGAGAACGTGAAACTCGTCAGAAAGGTACCTCCACAGCATCGACACGTGGAACACGTCGTAGACCGTTGCCAACTCTGACGGAAGCTCAAGTCTATACGCCAAACCTTCGACACGCTCAGTAATGGTGAAAGGTCCAATAAAGCGGGGACTCAACATTCCACGCCTACCGAACCTCACCACTCCCTTCATAGGAGTCACACGGACAAACACCTGGTCCCCTACCTGAAACTCGAGCGGTCGCCTGCGCTGATCAGCATAACTCTTCTGCCGACTCTGCGATGACAGAAGTCTCTGCCTCACAAGTTGTACCACCTCGACTACCTGCTGAATCAACTCTGGTCCCGTGACAATCCACTCACCAACCGCGAACCAGTCTAGAGGAGTGCGATACGGTCGTCCATACAAATCCTCATATGGTGCCATACCGACACTAGAGTGATAGCTATTATTATATGCAAACTCGACCAACGGCAAGTGAGCTGTCCACGACCCCTGCCACTCTAGACAACAAGCTCTAAGCATGTCCTCCAAAGTCCGGATAGTCCGCTCTGACTGACCGTCTGACTGTGGGTGGTAGGTGGAACTAAAAGCCAATTCTGTCCCCAAAGCCCTCTGGAAACTGCGCCAGAACCAAAAGTGAAGCGAGGATCCCTATCTGACACAATAGAGATTGGAACTCGTGCAAAGGAACAATCCTCTCTACGTACAATGTGGCCAACCTACTCACACCCCAACTAGTCCTGACAGGCAAGAATCTGGCAGTCTTCGTCAATCTGTCCACAAGAACCCAATGCTGTCAAAACCTCCAGCTGTCCTCGGCAAACCACAAACAAAGTCAGTCGTCACATGGTCCCACTTCCACACCGGAATCTCTAACGGCTGCACAAGTCCTCCTGGACGCTGAAGTTCGGCCTTCACCTGCTTGCAGACCAAACACCTACCAACAAAAGCCGCTATGTCCCTCTTCATCCCAGGCCACCAAAATTGACGTCTCAACCTGTGATACATCTTGGTCGACCCTAGATGAATCGAGTACCTGGAACCATGTGCCTCCTGCAACACAATTCTCCTGACAGACTCCTCAACAGGAACATAGAGTCTATCTCAGAACCTAACAGTCCCGTCTTCGTGAAGCTCAACATCTGGAAGAAGTAACACTCTGTGCAACTCAGTATCTGCCTACTGAGCCTCAACAACCTGCCTCACAACGGCGGGAGCTGCCAACAAACTGCCCAACACACACAGTCGACGACTGGACGAAACTTATGAAAGACCCCTCTGCCGCAAACTGCCACAACTGCCACTCCCTCAGCATCAGATGACTCATCTGTGCTTTCCTACTCAAAGCATCTACGACTACAATTGCCTTCCCAGGTTGATACTCAATGCTGAAATCATAGTCCTTCAGATATTCCATCGAACGAAGCTGCCTCATGTTCAGATCCCTCTGAGAAAACACATACCTCAAGCTCTGGTGATCGGTGCGAACTACAAACTTCACTCTGGATAGGTAGTGACGCCAAATCTTCAAAGCAAACACCACAGCTTCAAGCTCTAGGTCGTGGGTCGGGTAAACTCTCCTCGTGGGGCTTAAGCTGACGAGAGCATAAGCCACTACTCGGCCTGCTGCATTAGGACTGCACCAAGACCAATACCTGAAGCATCTGTGCAAACCTCAAACTCTCCTCACCTAAAGGCAAACAAGGACTGGCGCTGATGTAAGCAGAGCTTTAACTCTATGAAGCTCTGCTCACACTGCTCTGACCACACAAACGGAACACTTTTCTCGTCATCCAAGTCAAGGGTGCAGCAATCTGTGAAAAGTTCCGAACAAACCTACGGTAGTAACTTGCCAAGCTCAAAAAGCTACGAATCTCTGACACAGTCCTGGGATTCTCCCACTGCAAAACTTCCTCGACCTTCGTTGGATCTACATAAACTCCCTCCCTGAGATCACGTGCCCCAAAAAGGAACCTGTTGTAGCCAAAACTCACACTTACTAAGTTTGGCATACAACTGGTGATCTCGCAAGGTCTCACACGATCCTCAGGTGCTCGGCGTGCTCCTCCTCGAAGTGGAGTACACCAGAATGTCGTCAACAAACAGTAGGGCGACAAACCGGTCCAAGACTGGTGGAACACCTGGTGCATCAGATCCATGAAGGCCGCTGGAGCATTGGTGAGCCTAAACGGCATCACCAAAAACCCAAAATGACCATACCTGGTCCGAAAAGCAGTTCTCTCAACGTCAGAGTCCCTAATCTGCAACTGATAGTAGCCTGCCTCAGGTCATCTTTCAAAAGACATGAGCAGACTTAAAGCTGATCAAAGAGATCGTCAATCCTAGGAAATGGATACTATTTTGATGGTCACTTGGTTCAGCTTCCTATAATCAATACACACCTCAGGGTAACATCTTTTTTTTTCGGACAACCAAAACAGTGATCCCAGGGAAGAAAGCTAGGACGAATATGCCCTTTGTAACGACCCAGAATCCGCATTACCAGTAACAACCAGTAACCCGAATTCTGACCCGCTAACCACGAGACAAGCTCGGAAGGGTAGGAAGTGAAAGTCCGAGGAGACTATATGTAAGAAGATACACACCATGTAAAGCTGTAAAATTCCACTATATGAACATATCATTTACAACCTCAGAGTCTGAGCAAAGTACAGAGTATAGAAGTACAAAAAAAGGTACTACTCACTGCAGCTAGGGAGCACCAACACCGGAGTGGCTAGACTCTCCTGGAACGGGAGTCGATGAAGACCCACCTGAAAGGGAACGGGAGGGAGTCTCAAGAAAAGAGACCCAGTAGGGAAAAGTAACCCCACCGGCAACTGAACTAAAGTGCGGAAAGTAAAAACTGAAAGTAAGTACACGTCGCACCACAACACAAAACTGTAAACCACGCGGCTCAGTAACACAGACTCACACACACAGCAAGTAGGACTCAGCTAGGGTCTGTGGCTCGGCGTCCCGTCACCACAGAGGCTCTCAACCCCAGCCACGTGTGCACGCTACATACGCTCTCTCACGCGTCTGGTCCACGACCAGTTTTTCCCCTACGCTTGTCCCTAGCGGTAGAGAAGGGGCTCCACGGAGACCGGCTCAAAACCACCACAAGGAGTACGCACAGGACAGAGTCGCACTCGACGTCCTGGCTCACTAGCGGAGGATAACCACACACTAGTCGTCTAGATGGAGTCGCACCCAGCCTAGGTAACACAACAGAAACGGGTACACGGTAACGCAACGCGCGTACAATAGACCGAACACACTCAACGTCTGAAACTCCGTACGGTAAGTAAACACCTCGTGCCACAAACAACTACTCAAATGCACAAGCGGAGTCACACTCTAAGCCTGGCCCACTTGTGCTATTTGGGCGAACATCACATGTCAATCGCCTCTAAACACACAACTTAAGTCTGCTGGGAGACAGGAGATTAACGGCCACATCGATTGCCGCCAATATGAGGTAAACGGCACTCACCATGTCATTTATCCTGATTAAACGGCAATCGACCTTGTCGTTTAAATCCCCTGAAGATCTCAACGTCAACAGATGTGGACGTTGATATCTTCAGTCCCCTAAACCCAGAACTGAACCGAATCAGTTCAAATGGGCAGAAACCCAACAGAACTCGACTGATGGAGGGAAACACTTCCTCTCATCAATCTAAACTACCAGTACAACGAAATTAAACAGTCTAACGCCTAGATTGTCCAATTTACCAAAATCCCGCATGATACAACTCAACCCTAAACCATGATTTGCACACCAATTCACTTAATTGGGCATGCTGGTTTGATGAGGAAGGTTGTAGGAGTTAAGTCCCTACCTCAGAAAGCCTAAACAATCCCGAAACAGCCACTAATCGCGCCGGATTCCCGAAG
The DNA here is from genome assembly GCA_014218235.1 of Colocasia esculenta. Lineage (NCBI taxonomy): Eukaryota > Viridiplantae > Streptophyta > Magnoliopsida > Alismatales > Araceae > Colocasia > Colocasia esculenta. Next base: position 68,830,746 of record CM024763.1, on the reverse strand, counting down.
ACTCCGCGCGAATCGCACCAAAACCACGCGTTTCCCGCCCGATCAAGCAACGCCACACGATCCAGGGGCATCCCATGAGCTCAGATCAACCAGGAAAGCTAAGAAAGCAAGAAAAAAAAAAGTAAGGAAGAGGAGAAAGACAGGACGAGGATACGGTTCTGCTCTCGGGCGCCTATTTCAATAGGCCCGACCAGTCGACGTCAACATCACTGGTCGCCTACTGAACCTCTACAGACTGACATCCAGATCCATGTCGTTGTGTTCAAATCAGACGTCCACATCGCTGGACGCTGACTCTGACTCACGGCAAGCCCTGGCCGTCAACCCAAGTCAAGACAATGGTTTGTCGTCGACCACACAGAACCACTACAGACCCAATAAGGATCCACTAAAGACCCGAGACCTTACAGCCCTCCCCCCTTAAGGAATTTTGCCCTCAAAATTCAAACAAATAAAGAAAGAAGACTCACCAAAGAGGTACGGAAACTGCTCGCGCATTTCGTCCTCGCTCCAATGTCGACTCACCACCGGAGTGTCGCTGCCACGCAACACGAACTAAAGGGATAGCCTTGTTCCTCAACCTCTGAACTCGGCGATCCTCAATGTGCAATGGAAACTCTGGTACAGTCAACACTGGAGTCACCTCAGACCACTCTGCACTCTGCAGAACGTGAGACTCGTCAGAAAGGTACCTCCGAAGCATCGACACGTGGAACACGTCGTGTACTGCTGCCAACTCTGACGGAAGCTCAAGTCTATACGCCAAACCTCCGACACGCTCAGAAATGGTGAAAGGCCCAATAAAGCGAGGACTCAACTTTCCACGCTTATCGAACCTCACCACTCCCTTCATAGGAGGACACGAACAAACACCTGGTCTCCTACTGAAACTCGAGCAGTCGCCTGCGCTGATCTGCATAACTCTTCTGCCGACTCTGAGCTGTCTGAAGCCTCTGTCTCACAAGCTGAACTACCTCACTGACTGTTGAACCAACTCTGGCCCGTGACAACTCGCTCGCCAACCTCGAACCAGTCAAGAGGAGTGCGACACGGTCGTCCGTACAAAGCCTCATATGGTGCCAAACCGATACTGGAGTGATAACTATTATATATGCAAACTCGACCAACGGCAAGTGAGCTGTCCACGACCCCTGCCACTCCAACAACAAGCTCTAAGCATGTCCTCCAAAGTCTGGATAGTCCGCTCTGACTGACCGTCTGACTGAGGGTGGTAGGCGGAACTAAAAGCCAACTCTGTCCCCAAAGCTCTCTGGAAACTGCGCCAGAACCCAGAAGTGAAGCGAGGATCCTGTCTGACACAATAGATATGACACTCCATGCAAAGGAACAATCCGCTCTACGTACAACGCGGCCAACCTACTCACACCCCAACTAGTCTGACAGACAAGAATCTGGCAGTCTTCGTCAATCTGTCCACAAGAACCCAAATGCTATCAAAACCTCCAGCTGTCCTCGGCAAACCACAAAAAAAGTCAGTCGTCACGTGGTCCCACTTCCACATCGGAATCTCTAACGGCTGCACAAGTCCTCCTGGACGCTGATGTTCGGCCTTCACCTGCTGACAGACCAAACACTAGCAACAAAAGCCGCTATGTCTCTCTTCATCCCAGGCCACCAAAACTGACGTCTCAACCTGTGGTACATCTTGGTCGACCCTGGATGAATCGAGTACCTGAACCATGTGCCTCCTGCAACACGACTCTCCTGATAGACTCCTCAACAGGAACATAGAGTCTATCTCGGAACCTAACAGTCCCGTCCTCACAAAGCTCAACCTCTGGAAGAAGCAACACACTGTGCAACTCGGGATCTGCCTGCTGAGCCTCAGCAACCTGTCTCACAACTGCGGGAGCTGCTAACAAACTGCCCAACACACACTGACGACGACCGGATGAAATCTGAAAGACCCCTCTGTCGCAGACTGCCACAACTGCCACTCTCTAAGCATCAGATGACTCATCTGAGCTTCCTACTCAAGGCATCTGCAACTACATTCGCCTTTCCAGGCTTATACTCAATGCTGAAATCATAGTCCTTCAGATATTCCATCCATCGACACTGCTCATATTCAGATCCCTCTGAGAAAACACATATCTCAAACTCTGGTGGTCGGTACGGACTACAAAACTCACCGTACAGGTAAAGACGCCAAATCCGCAAAGCAAACACCACAGCTGCAAGCTCTAGGTCGTGGGTCGGGTAACTCTCCTCCGGGGCTTAAGCTGGCGAGACGCATAAGCCACCACTCGGCCTTGCTGCATCAAGACCGCACCCAAACCAACACCTGAAGCATCTGTGCAAACCTCAAAACCTCCTCACCTGAAGGTAAGGCAAGAACTGGCGCCGACGTAAGCAGTCGCTTCAACTCCATGAACTCTGCTCACACTGCTCCGACCACTCAAACGGAACTCCCTTTCTCGTCAACCGAGTCAAGGGTGCAGCAACCTGAGAAAAATCTCGAACAAACCTGCGGTAGTAACCTGCCAACCCAGAAAGCTACGAATCTCAGACACAGATCTGGGACTCTCCCACTGCAAAACTGCCTCAACCTTCGCTGGATCCACAGAAACTCCCTCACCTGAGATCACGTGCCCCAAAAAGTGAACCTGTTGTAGCCAAAACTCACACTTACTAAGTTTGGCATACAACTGGTGCTCTCGCAAGGTCTGCAACACGATCCTCAGGTGCTCAGCGTGCTCCTCCTCCGAAGCGGAGTACACCAGAATGTCGTCAACAAACACTACGACAAACCGGTCCAAGAACTGGTGGAACACCCGGTGCATCAGATCCATGAAGGCTGCTGGAGCATTGGTGAGCCCAAACGGCATCACCAAAAACTCAAAGTGTCCATATCTGGTCCGAAAAGCAGTCCACTCAATGTTCGAATCTCTAATCCGCAACTGATAGTACCCGACCTCAAGTCAATCTTCGAGAAGACATGAGCAGACTAAAGTTGATCAAAGAGATCATCAATCCTAGGCAAAGGATACCTATTCTTGATGGTCACTTGATTTAGCTTCCTATAATCAATACACAACCTCAGGCTACCATCCTTCTTCCGGACAAACAAAATAGGTGACCCCCACGGAGAAAAGCTAGGACGAATATAGCCCTTCTCCAACAAGTCCTCAAGCTGCCTCTTCAACTCCCTCAACTCTGCTGGTGCCATACGGTACGGTGCCTGCGCAAAAAGTAAAGTGCCAAGAACCAACTCTACAGTAAACTCAATCTCTCTCTCTAGTGGAAGACCAGGAAACTCTTCCGGAAAGACATCCGGAAACTCACACACTACGGGAATGTCTCCCACTCCCGAGGCAATCTGGTCAAGAGTCACTGCAGAAACTAGAAAACCTTGACAACCAGAAGCAAGTAACCTCCCTGCCCTCAAAGCAGAAACTAAAAAGCGAGAAGTAAGAGGTACGATACCCTGGAAGTAGAACGCTGCCCCAGGAATCCGCAAGTGCACCCTCTTCTTCTGGCAATCCATCACTGCACCATACCGCTCTAACGAGTCCATACCCAAAATCACATCATAGTCATGTAACTGCAAGGCAAATAGACGAGCTGACAACAACTGATCCTGCAACTACACAGGTACCTCCTCGAGACAGCAGGACGTAAGGACAAAGTCCCCTGTCGGCAACTCCACTGCTAACTCAACAGACTCTCCCGAACACAACTCCCCAAGGGAGTCTAAAAGGTCCTCAGACACAAAAGAGTGAGAGGCACCGGAATCAAACAAGACTCTAGCTGCATAACCAAAAACTGAAACAGTACCTTCCACCAGGTGAGCTGCCTCCGCGTCTGCACGAGTCAAGTGGGTAACACGACCTCTACCTCTCGACCCACCAGAACCTCCGGTCTGCTGACACTGCTGCACAGGTGCCTGCTGCTGCTGCTGCTGCACTCGGGGCTGTGACTGGGTCTGCTGCTGTGGCACACGAGGTAACAAAGGACAATCTCGCACCATATGACCCATCTGGTCACACCGGTAACACTGACCAGCAAAAGTACGCTGTACCTGCTGCGAAGCTGACCTGTCGGCTGCTGAACACTCCCAACCGACTGTTGCCTCTGCTCTGCCTGCCTCCTATCACGCCGAAACTTCCTCCGAGATCCTGACTCGTCGTCGTCCCAGTAGAAGTGGACGCGTAGGAAGTCGCAGTCCTCGGGGTCGTCTGCACACTACCCTGCTGCTGGTGAGGCTGAGAAGGAACTACCTGCGTCTGAACCTCTGCGCTCCGAGCATGAGTCCGCAAGGTGTTTGCCTCCAATGCTGCCGCTGTCTGATAGGCCGCATTCAAATCTGTGACACGAGCAACTATCAGCGCCTGCCTGAGCTCTGGCGTCAAGCCTCTCACGAACTGCTGAGTCCTCAGACCCTCATCCCCCATAATCTGTGGAGCATAATGCCCTAACTCCACAAATCTGGCCCTATACTGCACCACAGTAGAGTCCCTCTGCTGCAAGTCTAGAAACTAGTACAACCTCTCCGTCCGAACGTAAGTAGGACAGAAGGCTCTCTCAAAAGAAACGACAAACTCCTGCCACGGAATCTATCTAAGTGGGCGAGACTGAAAAGTAGTCTCCCACTCAGCGGACCACCAAGTCAACGCCTGCGCCTGCAACTGGTACTGGCTAACAGCACTCGCTCCGCTGGAACACACTCCATGGAACGAAAAGTCTGCTCCACTGCATCTAACCATGCCGCGGCATCTGGATCAGGCTGGCCAAAAACTGAGGAGGCTGAAACTACAAGAACTCCCTCAACACCCTCCCAGTACCACCCTGGGGTACCGGCGCGTCGGGTCTGAGCTACAAACTGAGCCATCCCCTCATGAAATCGAGTCATGTCTAATCCCTGAGCTACCTGAGGTGGATGGCGGCGGCGGCGGAACAATACCACTATGTGCGACCTGTGGCAAAGGCTGCATCTGCTGAGGTGGCGGAGCATCTCCAACCTCCTGACGAGTCGCCTGCTCGGTACTCCCTCTCTAGGACGTCGCCTAGGCGCCATAGAACTATACACAGAGCAAAAATACACACATAAATACACTAACTAACTCTGGGCTACATAGCTGCAACTGTACTCTTTATACTCTGAGTTAACATGATAAGTATTTTCTTATATATATCTCATCAGACCAGGCTCTGATACCAAACTGTAACGACCAGAATCCGCATTACCAGTAACAACCAGTAACCCGAATTCTGACCCGCTAACCCACGAGACAAACTCGGAAGGGTAGGAAGTGAAAGTCCGAGGAGACTATATGTAAGAAGATACACACCATGTAAAGCTGTAAAATTCCACTATATGAACATATCATTTACAACCTCAGAGTCTGAGCAAAGTACAGAGTACAGAAGTACAACAAAAAGGTACTACTCACTGCAGCTAGGGAGCACCAACACCGGAGTGGCTAGACTCGCCTGGAACGGGAGTCGACGAAGACCCACCTGAAAGGGAAGGGAGTGAGTCTCAAGAAAAGAGACCCAGTAGGGAAAAGTAACCCCACCGGCAACTGAACTAAAGTGCGGAAAGTAAAAACTAAAGTAAGTACACGTCGCACCATACACAAAACTGTAAACCACGCGGCTCAGTAAGTAACACACACTCACACACACAGCAAGTAGGACTCAGCTAGGGTCTGTGGCTCGGCGTCCCGTCACCACAGAGGCTCTCAACCCCGCCACGTGTGCACACTACAGACGCTCTCTCTCGCGTCTGGTCCACGACCGGTTTTTCCCCTACGCTTGACCCTAGCGGTAGAAAAGGGGCTCCACGGAGACCGGCTCAAAACCACCACAAGGAGTACGCACAGGACAGAGTCGCACTTGACGTCCTGGCTCACTAGCGGAGGATAACCACACACTAGTCGTCTAGACGAAGTCGCACCCACGCCTAGGTAACACAACAGAAACGGGTACACGGTAACGCAACGCGCGTACAACAGACGGAACACACTCAACGTCTGAAACCCCGTACGGTAAGTAAACACCTCGTGCCACAAACAACTACTCAAATGCACAGGCGGAGTCACACTCTAAGCCTGGCCCACTTGTGCTATTAGGGCGGACATCACATGTCAATCGCCTCTAAACACACAACTTAAGTCTGCTGGGAGACAGGAGATTAACGGCCACATCGATTGCCGCCAATATGAGGTAAACGACACTCACCATGTCGTTTATCCTGATTAAACGGCAATCGACCTTGTCGTTTAAATAACCCCTGAAGATCTCAACGTCAACAGATGTGGACGTTGATATCTTCAGTCCCCTAAACCCAGAACTGAACCGAATCAATTCAAATGGGTAGAACCACCCAACAGAACCTCGACTGATGGAGGGAAACACTTCCTCTCATCAATCTAAACTACCAGTACAACGAAATTAAACAGTCTAACGCCTAGATTGTCCAATTTACCCAAAATCCCGGCATGATACAACTCAACCCTAAACCATGATTTGCACACCAATTCACTTAATTGGGCATGCTGGTTTGATGAGGAAGGTTGTAGGAGTTAAGTCCCTACCTCAGAAAGCCTAAACAATCCCCGAACAGCCACTACTCGCGCCGGATTCCCTCGAAGACTCCGCGCGAATCGCACCAAAACCACGCATTTCTCGCCCGATCAAGCAACGCCACACGATCCAGGGGCTTCCCACGAGCTCAGATCAACCAACAGGAGCTGCGGAAATCAAGAAAAGCAAAGGTGGAGGGAGGAGAGGAAAGGAGAAAGATGGGTCTGCTCTCGGGCTGCCCTATTTCAACAGGCCGACCAGTCGACGTCAACATCACTGGTCGCCTACTGAACGCCTACAGACTGACGTCCAGATCCCATGTCGTTGAGTTCAACATCAGACGTCCACATCGCTGGACGCTGACTCTGACTCAATGGCAAGCCCTGGCCGTCAACCCCAAGTCAACGACAATGGTCTTGTCGTCGACCACACAGAACCACTACAGACCCAATAAGGATCCACTAAAGACCCGAGACCTTACACCCTTCTCCGACAATTCCTCAAGCTGTCTCTTCAGCTCCCTCAACTCTTCTGGTGCCGTACGGTACGGTGCCCGTGCAAAGGTGCAGTGCCCGGAACCAACTCAACAGTAAACTCATTCTCTCTCTCTGGCGGTAGACCAGGTAACTCATCCGGAAAAACATTCAAAAATTCACACACTACGGGAATGTCCCCCACTCCCGAGGCAACCTGATCAAGAGTCACTGTAGAAACTAGGAAAACCTGACAACCAGAAGCAAGCAACCTCCCTGCCCTCAAAGCAGAAACTAAGAAGCGAGAAGTAAGAGGTATGATACCCTGGAAGTAGAATGTTGCTTCCCGGGTATCCTCAAGTGCACCCTCTTCATCTGGAAATCCATCACCGAACCATACCGCTCTAACCAGTCCATACCCAGAATCACATCATAATCCTGCAACTGCGAAGCAAACAAACGAGCCGACAACCACTGATCCTGCAAGTGCACTGGTACCTCCTTGAGACAGTAGGACGTAAGGACAAAGTCCCCTATCGGCAACTCCACTGCTAGGTCAACGAACTCTCTTGTACTCAACCCTCCAAGGGAGTCTAGGAATTCCTCAGACACAAAAGAATGAGAGGCACCAGAATCGAACAAAACTCTAGCTGTAAAACCAAAAACTGTAACAGTACCTTCCACTAGCTGAGCTGCCTCAGCATCTGCATGAGTCAGGTGAGTACACAGCCTCTAGCTCTCGACCCACCAGAACCTCCGGCCTGCTGACGCTGCTGCACGGTACCTGCTGCTGCTGCTACTGCACTCGGGGCTGTGACTGGGTTTGCTGCTGCGGCACACGAGGTGACAAAGGGCAATCTCGTGCCATGTGACCTATCTGGTCAACCGATAACACTGACCAGCAAAAGAACATTGTGCCTGCTATGAAGGCTGTCCTGCTGGCTGTTGAACACTCCCAACAGACTGTTGCCTCTGTTCAGTCTGCCTCCTGTCAAGCCGAAACTTCCTCCGAGATCCTGACTTCACCGTTGTCCCAGCAGAAGTGGACGTGTAGGAAGTCGTAGTCTTCGGAGTCGTCTGCATACTACCCTGCTGCTGCCGTGGCTGAGGCAGAACTACCTGTGTCTGAACCTCTGCGCTCCGAACACGGGTCCGTAAAGCGTCAGCCTCCAATGCTGCCGCTGTCTGATAGGCTGCGTCCAAGTCAGTGACGCGCGCCACTATCAGCGCCTGTCTAAGCTCTGACCTCAGGCCTCCTGTCAAATCGCCTGCTAAGCCACACCCTCTGTAGGACGTCGCCTAGGTGCCATAGTACTATACACAGAGCAAAAACCACACACACATGAATACGCTAACTAACTCCGGGCTAAATAGCTGCAACTGTACTCTTTGTACTCTGAGTTAAGATAATGGGCATTTCCTTATATATATCTCATCAGACCAGGCTCTGATACGAACTGTAACGACCCAAAATCCACATTACCAGTAACCAACCAGTAACCCGAATTCTTACCCGCCAACCCACGAGACACAAGCTCGGAAGGGTAAAAGTGAATGTCCGAGGAGACTATATATAAGAAGATACACACCATGTAAAGCTATAAGATTTCGCTATACATGAAATATAACATGTACAACTCAGAGTCCACACTAAGTACAGAGTACAGGAGTACAACAAAAAGTACTACCCACTGCAGCTAGGGCGCACCAGCACTGGAGTGGCTAGACTCGCCTAGAACGGGAGTGGACGACGACCCACCTGAAAGGCAGGGGAGTGAGTCTCAAGAAAAGAGACCCAGTAGGGAAAAGTAACCCCCACCGGAAATAGTACTAAAGTGCGGAAAGTAAAAATAGAAAGTAAATACACGTCGCACCACAAACCAAAACTAGGGACAACCACGCGTCTCCTTGACAGGAATGTGCTACAAGACTGTAAACCTCGCGGCTCAGTAACACACACTCCCACACACACAATAAGTAGGACTCAGCTAGGGTCTGTGGCTCAGTGTCCCGTCACCACAGAGTCTCTCAACCCTAGCCACGTGTGCACACTACAGATGCTCTCTCTCGCGTCTAGTCCACGACCGGTTTTCCCCCTACGCCTGACCCTAGCGGTAGAGAAGGGGCTCCACGGAGACCGGCTCGAAACCACTACAAGGAGTACGCACAGGACAGAGACGCTCTCAATGTCCTGGCTCACCGACGGAGGACCCCCACACGCCGGTCATCTAGACAGAGCGTCGCTCTTTGTCCAGGTGACCAACAGAAACAGAGGCACAGTAACTCAACGCGAGTACAGACGGTAACACTCTCAACGTCTGAAACACCGTACAGTAGACGGACACCTCGTGTCACATCTCTAGACACAATGCATGACTGAAGGCCCACTGGATCATCAAATAAACGACAACATCGATTTCCGCCAATAAGGATATAAACGACACACCCATTGCCGCCAACACTTGGTTAACTGCAAGGATCCTGCCGTTAGCATCCATACTGAAGATCTTAACGTCAACAGATGTGGACGTTAACATCCTCAGTCTTCTGAACCCAGAACGGCACCAGGTCAGTCCAACTGGGCAAAACCGCCCAACAACCACAAAATTGATGGAGGGGAACATCTCCTCACATCTTCTAACACTACCAGAACATCAAAAATCCACGATTTAACACTTGGATCGCCCAAAACACCCAAAATCCTGGCATGGCACAACCCAACCCAAAAACATAATTAGCATACTAATCTACAACAGTTAAGCATACTGATCCATTAAGGAGGGTTTAAGGGGTTAAGTCCCTACCTCAGAATGCCCCAAAAACTCCAAAACAGTCACCAATCGCGCCGGAACCCATCGAAGTCTCCACGCGAATCACACCAAATCTTCGCAATTCCCGCCCGATCTAACACCGCCACACATACCAGAGTCCTCCCACGAGCTCCCGTCGACCGTCGGAAGTGGTGGAAATGGACAAAGGTAAAAGTGGAGGGAAAGAGCAGAAGAGAAAAAGGAAGGTTACTGCCCACGGGCTACCCTATTTCTACAGGCACGACAAATAGACATCCACATCTCTTGCTGTCTACTAGAACCGCCATAGAGTCAACGTCCAGACCAACGCCGTTAAGTTCATCACAGGAACCCTCCAGAACCAACAGCAAAGGTCCACAATGATGGACGCCAACTCCCAGTCAACGGCTAGCCCCTGGCCGTCAACCCCAAGTCAACGTCAATATCCATTGTCGTCAACCACACCCGAACCTCTACAAGACCCAATAAGGATCCGATGAGACCCGAGACCTTACACAACACGACTCCCGCAAAACCAGTAGAGTGAAACACAATGCGGAAGCAACCTTCGGCACACACCTGCCGAGACAAAGAAGCTCACGGAACACTGGAGCAACCACGTGAGACCAGAGTCTCACCACACAAGCACCAACATCCTGGACGTCCACGAGGTCGGGAAGGAACAACCAGGTGTCACCATGAGAGACACCGAGCAACCACGTGAGAAGCACTATCTCACCACAGGCACGGCCACCTCAGACCTCCACAAGGTCGAGGGCCCATAAACAGAAACATCCTGCACCTCGGACACTCCACGAGGTCAGGGAACTACACACTCCGGTGCCACCAAGGATGGCACCAAGGAACAGGTTACTGAAGCAGCAATCGGGTGTCTGCACAAGGCACCCCGAGAGAACCCACAGAGCGGAAACCACTAAACACAGCCCACAAGACCAAACCAACTAAACTTACGGCACTAGACACACCTACGCTACAACCATCATGCAGGCTTGGGCGACGAAACTCACTTAAAACAACGTGAGAAACTCCATCACAGCAAGTGCAACCAACCAAAGCTACAGGTAGCTAAGAGAGGGACACACAGTCCACCACTCTTGCTTGCCATCCGCTGACTCCTTCCTACGACCTCCCTAGGTATAGTGAGGCTAGTGAGTCACAGCAAAGAACAACTACAAACTATCGCAGTCCGGCCGAGCTGTGGCCCCATGCCTACCCTCCCTACGTGGCTCCAGAACCACCGTAGAGTGAGACAGTGAGAAGGACTAGCTGGTCTGCACCGAAAGAGAGCCACAACAACCTCGGCAACATAGACACATCTAAGGGAGCTCCACAAGCGACTCTACGCCACTGTCCCCACTGTTTTCCCCTCTATACAATTCCGCCACACTAGGCTGTCAACTCAAGCAAGCTCATAGCCCGGAGAACTCCCTCAACAGGCTCCCGAGGATGGGGGTCCTAGGTAACAGTAACAACCTACTTCACGGACAAGCCCTCAAGTGCCTAGCACCGGGCGAACAAAGAACTGGCGGGGCAACCACCACAGAAACTGGCACAGCTGGCTTGTAACCAAGACATGCCCAGCAGGCAAAGGCACGCACGGCACCCCCCTCTGGAAACCCTCAGAAGGGCTGTCTGCCAACGCCGGCACACATAGCACGCCCCGAGAAACTGGAACACCACCAGACAGAATAGAAACCATCGCTCTTCTAATAATTTATTGACAGTTAGACAATCGATTATTAGACAGACACGAGCCTCCTAGCACCACTGCTAGGACACGGCCATAAAAGTGTCACCTTCGGTCACTGAACGCAGGTAGGCAGCTGCCGCGTTCCCTACCAGAAGGTCCTAAGGGCACACCTACCCTGGGGCACACGCCGACAGACCAACCGTGGCCACGGGAACACCTAGGGCAAGCGAGGTGTTGTCGTGCCCTCCTAGCCCGACGCGATACCATCGTAATGGGAAGGGCAACCGCGACAAGACCAAGTCGTGACGGGGCAGCGCGTCACGACAAGAACCTTGTCGTGACTGGGAACCGCGTCGCCACACGATCCTTATCGCGACGACCAACTGCGCCGCGATAAGGTCACGCCCGACCTGGGTGACACCTCCTCTGATGTCGTGATGCGCACTGTGGTTACGACATCAGTCGGCAGGCAGACCGCAGGGATGCTACATCGCTGGGTCACCCACACATTACAATCATGCACACAACGGGGAGGGGAGCATGGGGAAAGCTGTAAAGGCATGCTAACAACCAAAAGGACTCCCAATCCCCCAGATTGGAAAGGGCACAGGAAATCCCTACTAAAATGACCAACCGAACCCCCAAAAGGGGTCTTCATGACACCTCGGCTGCCTCCTCCTCGCTCCTCACTGCTCCGCCGCTCCACCACGAACTACCGGCTCCACCACCAAGCCCGATCCACCGGAGAAGGACGAGCGGGAAACCTCTCCACCTCGGAGAGGAAGAAAAGGAGAAAGGAGAAAAAGGGGAAAAGGGGAAGCTGGCCAAGGCTTTTTTGCCTTCAGCCCCCAGAACGTGATGGGGCGGGGCGTCCCGTTACCTACCTTAACGCGATGGCCCTGCACACCGCGACCAGAACGCGTCCCATAGTGATGCTGCGACAACCAGATAGGTCAGTCTGCAACGCCTGCCACTCTTACAGGTGTCAAACGACCAAAAAGGGAAAAGCTGTAACGACCTCATATATCGGTACGGTTCCACCAACCCACGTCGATATAAAGGCATCACTACAGTGGGACATTTACCCAACACTAGTACAATAGGCTAAAACATACACAAATATAATATATCTCATGACAGCGGAATTTAAAGAACTGAAAAGAAATCTTATTCCATCATCCACATTCTATTCACAGTCCGTATAGTAGAAAAGAGAGCTAACTGATCATAACTGAAATAAAATAAATACATTGTCCACATGAGACTACGCAGAGTCTTTATTACATACTATGGAGTAATGAAAATTACAATGCTAAATCCACAACAATATCTCCTACTCTCGCTCCGAGTCGCTCCTAACGATCTCCTAGGAAGAAGTAGAAACGTCTGCACCTGTACGCCGAAGCAAGAATGAGTTCAAAAGAACTCAACAAGTAACACCAGCACACTAAACATACATGCATCAAGTAATATCCATAACCTTATGCTACATCATTTACACATAATGCATGGAAGTGACAATTTTTCAAATAGAAGCCTATTCATGATTTCTACACATTTTTCACATGGGATTTGTTTTATACACAATAAACTAATCCTATCACATGCTTTTACACTTTTCACTATGCTAAACTGATTTCATTCAATCATTCATAAGCCACATGTTGAACATTTTACACAATATTTACACATTTCATAACAACTAATTTAACATGAATTCTAAGACAATTTTACACATGGTTAACACATTTATATTAGTGAGAAGCTCGTTGTTTTCTACTATCATGTCACATTCACAAGAAACTTATCATTTTTGTATGCTTTCATAAGAATTTCATGAACACATATTCACTTACACAGGTCCACAATTTACACATTTTCTTTCACTTAAACACATTTTCACTTTTCCTTAATGCCGTGACACATAGCCCAAACCACTTTAGAAGGAAACACTAATCACATCACATATCAATCACCTAGGCATTCCAGTGATAATCTTAGTTACTGCGTAGAACCGGGAGAAGCACTCTCCACCCTAACCAGCGATACTTGTTCGCCTCCAGGATTTAATCCCAATGCCCATGGGACATCACACAGTGAACTTTCCGTGGGGACTTTACCACAGTACAATTCCACAGCCCTCTAAGGTAGCAGTGTCACCCATTGGCACATTAATACATTTTCTCAATTTCCACACATTTCTAAATACAACATAATTACGCATTCATCTTATGTTCACATATTTACATTCTTCAGTATTACCTAGCATGGTACTACTGTTTTCAGTATTAATCAAATTTTTACAACAATTCTAATCATGCTGAAAATTTGCAGAATTAAACATTAATCATATTAGCATGTATTAATTATTAATATCTAACATAAAGCAAGTTTATAACTACTGTCATCTGTTCAGTACAAACATTTAACCAGAAATTCTACACGGTTTAACCATCATGCATCCCAAAATTTACAATTTTCTGAATTACACATATTTTCTGAAAATTCTAACAGTGATGTTATCAACTCTAAAAATAGCCAAACTGACACAAATTTTCATTATTCGGATTCACAATTTATTTCATGCATGAATACTGATAGTACAAATTTTATCACAAATTTTAGGAATTTAACTAGTCTCGCATGAATTCTTAACTTTTATACATTGAGTAGACATATTAACTATTTTTCGGTTCAGAAATTTAAATAAATGTACAGATATTATAAATTGCTCAAATTTTATATCATGCATCAGATCTTATGAACAATGTACAGAAAATTTATGGCAATTAAGTTCTACACATATTTCATAAACAACATTTTCCAAGATTAAAATTTGTTGGTAGCACATTCCAAGAATTGTAATAATTAGCGAAAATTCTAAAAATGCACAATAACTCACAGTACAACCAAACATATATATTTACATATTATATGAAATTTTTACTGTATATCCTCATGCGGAAAAACTCGAAAATTAGTTCATATAAGGACAGACTTGCACACTGTTGCAGTCTGAAGAACTAGACGGCATGGGGTAGCCGTCTATAGGTTAACGGCATTATATGATGCCGCCAACACATGATATTAGAGGCAAGGGATCTTGCCGTTAATATCCTGTCTGCACAAAACAGACTGAAAGCCAACAAATCACTTGAAAGGGGGGTTCCAGGACACGAGAAAAATCTGAGAAATTCCTGGGACATACTAGACACATGTAGGGTTAATGTGAATGGGGTACTTGCCTTCTGTAAAATCTACAAACGACGATTTAAGCCGGAGAAGCCCTCCTTGGTCTGTGCCAAAGAGTCTCCAAATCCCTCCTTCTTCGGATCTTCTGTTGATCTTCACAGCACACCAGCGTGGGGAGTCATTCCCGGATGTTCAAGGTTGACACCAGTCGATGTAGATCGCCAGACGAAGCCTCCCGAAGCCGGATCTTTCAGGTTCATGTTAGGGTTTTTGCACAGAAAAGATAGGTTTTTTTTTTACCCAAGAGCCAAAAGGGGTGGATCTGGCCGAAATCTGGATATTATAAAGGGTTGGGGTCGGATAGGTTAAAGGGGCAAGTCTCAGAGCCGTGGGAAGGTTTCCAAAACAAGAGGCTCAATTTTCGGAGGCGTTTCGGATCTGAAAACGTAATATGTCTGGGATATTGGCGTCCATATCCCTGGTCGCCTATCCAAAATGGGCGTCCATCGATATTGCCGCCTATCCCTGGTGAACGTCAGCCAATGTGGACGCTGACTGGCCGACAAAACTCACTTTGATTATTCAGATTTATATCACTAAACACTTAATATATATATATATATGTGTATACTTGAATATACTATGTACATTTCAATAATACTAATTCATACATTTGTATACATAAATACTTATACACAATAATCTATACATCAATAGTATACACTTATACGCACATACATATATTTAAAGAAACAAGGTAAAAATCAAGGGCCTTACACCCTCTCCCCCTTAAAGAAACTTTGTCCTCGAAGTTAGACTGACACTACTCAAACAACTGAGGATATTTCATTTTCATTGCATCCTCAAGCTCCCAAGTAGCCTCCTCTCGCGAGAAGTTACGCCATAAGACCTTTACTGACGCAATGCTCTTGCTTCGGAGATGTTGAACCTTCCGATCAAGAATAGCTACTGGTTGCTCTACATAAGAAAGATCTGGCTGGATCTCCATGGCTCATGGCTAATAACATGAGACGGATCTCTGACATACTTCCTGAGCATAGATACGTGAAAAACAGGATGAACGCTAGCCAAGGCTGGAGGTAAAGCTAGCTCATATGCCACGTTGCCCAATCGTCGGAGAATCTCATACGGGCCAATGAACCTAGGGCTTAACTTACTATGCCTGCCAAATCTAACTACACCTCGCGTAGGCGAATCTTCAAAAAGACATGCTCACCTACCTCGAACTCTAGATCCTTCTCCTGTTGTCGGCATAACTCTTCTGCCTATCCTGTGCCGCAACAAGTCTCTTCCTAATGAGCTGGACCTTATCCGAAGTCTCCTGAACTAACTCCGGGCCGATCAACTGCCTATCACCGGTCTCCTCCCAACACAAAGGAGATCTGCAAGCCTACCATATAAAGCCTCAAATGGAGCCATGCCAATGCTCGCATGAAAATTGTTGTTATATGCAAACTCCACTAGAGGTAAATGGGCTCCCAATCATCCTTCCAATCCAGCACACAAGCCTCAACATATCCTCAAGCGTCTGGATAGTCCTCTCGGACTGTCCATCCGTCTGGGGATGAAAAGCCGAACTGAGCTTCAGTTCCGAACCCAACGCATCCTGAAGACCCTTCCATAGCCTCGAAGTAAATCTCGGATCTCGATCCGAAATAATAGACTTCGGTACTCCGTGCAATCTAATAATACTACTAACATACAGTCTAGCTAAACTCTCTACTGACTGCTTCTTCTTCATAGGCAAGAAATGCGCAGTCTTTGAGAATCGATCTACACTACCCAATCGAGTCATTACCTCGTCTAGATCGAGGCAAACCCGTAACAAAATCCATAGTGACAGCTTCCCACTTCCAAACTGGGATCTCCATCTTCTGCATAAGACCAGATCGTCGCTGCCGCTCGGCCTTCACTTGCTGGCATACAAGACATCTAGACACAAACTCGGCTACATCCTTCTTCATGCCAGACCACCTAAGCGATCTCTTTAAATCCTGGTACATCTTAGTGTTACCCGGATGAATAGAGAACCTAGATCTATGAGCTTCTGCTAAAACATGCTCACGAATATCTACAACGTCTGGAACACAGACACGATGATGGAATCTAATCACACCATCCTCATCACGAGCAATACCCGCTTTGCCCACTAACTCTTGGAGTCTAGGGTCGGCTTTCTGATGCTCGATCACCTCATCCAACACCGATGACCTAATGGAGAGTTGTGCTACAAAAGCTCGGCATAAAGATGGCTCCAACTCGGTCATCGTACACGCTGCATCCTCCAACATCTTCCAGTCCTGCTAGAGAGACGACCTCTTTCTACTAAGGGCATCTGCTACGACATTCGCCTTTCCAGGATGATACTGGAGGTCGAAGTCATAGTCCTTCAGGAACTCAATCCATCTTCTCTGCCTAAGGTTTAATTCTTTTGGGAGAAAAGATACTTTAGGCTCTTGTAATCAGTGAACACCTCAAATCTGACACCATAAAGATAGTGCCTCCAGATCTTCAGTGCATGAACCACTGCCGCAAGCTCAAGATCATGAGTGGATAGTTTCGCTCATGCTCCTTCAATTGCCTCGAAGCATATGCTACTACCCTTCCTTGCTGCATCAACACACAGCCAAGACCAATCCGAGATGCATCCGTGTAGATAGCAAAATCCTCTACACCGCTCGGTAGAACTAACACAGGGGCCGATGTGAGTTAGTATTCAATAATTGAAAACTACTCACACTCCTCGGACCAGACAAACTTCACTCCCTTCCTGGTCAGCTGAGTCATGGAGCGGCGATGGATGAAAATCCCTCTATAAAATGCCGATAATAACCCGCCAGACCAAGAAAACTCCGAATCTCCGAAGGAGTCTTGGACTCTCCCAATCCATAACAGCTTGGACTTTCGCTGGGTCCACTGCTACACCAGCACCGGAGATAACATGCCCAAGGGAATGAACCGCGCATCCAAAAATCGCACTTGCTGAAATTGCATACAGCTTGTGCTCACGGAGAACCTCTAACACTATCCTCAAATGCTGACGATGTGTGGCCTCATCTGGAGAGTAGACCAACACGTCATCAATGAAGACTACAACAAAACTATCTAGATAGGGTCTAAACACCCTGTTCATGAGATCCATGAACGCTGCAGGGGCGTTGGTTAGACCAACGGAAGGACCAAAAACTCATAATGTCCATAACGGGTTCTAAATGCCGTCTTGGACACATCTCACTCCTAATCCTCAACTGATGATAGCCGAACGCAAATCAATCTTAGAAAAGACCGATGCATTCTGTAGCTGGTCAAACAAATCATCAATCCGAGGTAAGGGATACCTGTTCTTTACCGTCACCTAGTTTAGCTTTCTATAATCAATGCATAAACGAAGTGACCCATCCTTCTTCTTCACGAATAAGACAGGTGCGCCCCAAGGGGAAACGCTAGGGCGAATAAATCCCTTATCTAACAAATCCTGCAACTGCTTCCTTAACTCAGCTAATTCCGCAGGTGCCATCCGATAAGGTGCCTTCGAGATAGGAGAGATGCCTGGAAGCAACTCTAGAGTGAACTCTATCTCCCTAGCTGGTGGCAATCCAGATAAATCATCAGAAAGACATCTGGAAAATCCTGCACTACATCTATCTCGGCAAGAGTAAGTGACTCATCAGCTTGGGTATTAAAACCACACTGGCAAGAAAGCGTCACAACCCTTGTTCACCATTCTCATTGCCCTCATGGCCGAGATGACAAACTTTCCTGCTAAGTTCCTCGGCAAAGGATGAGAAAATTCATCCTCACCAGGAATGCGGAAAACGATCTTCTTCCCGACAATCTACCATGCATAGTGCTCCTCTAGCCAATCCAGACCAAGAATAGCAGCATAGTCCTTCATCTTAAGCAATAAGAAACACCCTTCTAGGACTCTATCCTCAATGCACACCGGTAAAGACGGAATACACTTCCTAGTCGATACCGTACCCGCAGGTGTATGCACAGACAAAGGGACTTCTAAATCCTCAGACTCTAACCCTGACTCTAAACTAACTGCCTAGCAAAACGCTCGGAAATGAACGAGCGAGTAGCACCCGTATCGAACAAACCCGAGCATGCACACCTAAGAACAAAACCGTACTTCGGTGACATGATCTGCCTGCTCGGCGTCCTCACGAGCTAACGCAAACACTCGAGCTGGGGCTCGAGGTCTCCCTGGTCGTCCTGTCGCTGGCGCTGCTGCTGCTGCTACTACTGGGGCGGCCCCCGCTGGGCTCCCTGCTGAAGCCTCGGACAATCCTTAATCTTATGATTCAGCTCCCTCACTTTAGGCACTTCCTGCTATTAGAAACACTCCGTACCGCCATGTGCCCTCCCGCAATGAGGACACTCCTTCTTACCACTAGGGGAAGTTGAGAAGATACCTGACCACTGCCTGATGCCACAGGACGCTGCGGTGACTGGAAAGTCGCCTTCTTCCTCTCCTGTCTCTGGAAAGGAGCTGCTGGCCTCTTCTTGGAGAAGCCTTCTTCTCCTCCAGATATATGCTCCATCTCCCCCTCCTGCCAACACGCTGCGCTGAGCGCCTGCTCGAGAGTACGATGGTCGAATGCCACCAACCTCGTCCTCAGTGATGGTTTCAGACCCATCACGAATTTCATCGCCTTCCTGCGCTCATCAGCTACAATATGAGGGGCGTACTTTGATAGCTCGGCAAACCTGGCCTCGTACTCCAGCACGCTCATGGAGCCCTGAGTCAACGAGAGGAACTCCTGCTCCATCTTGTCCTGGATGTGCTCCGGAACAAACTTGGCTCGGAAAAGCCTCACAAACTCATCCCATCTGACTTCCACGCACCATCCTCGATCGAGTACGTAACAACGAGGACCACCATACATCGGCTCGCTCCTGCCAAAACCATCCATGAGAACTAACCAACATAATTATACTTAAAGTAATAACCACTAGATTAGATTACACATACCTGTAGCATATAGGTGGCTAAAGTAACCTTGTCGTCCTCAGCGCACCTAATGGCCCGGAAGTTCTTCTCAATCTCCCTCATCCAGTTCTCAGCTAATAATGGATCGCTCTCCCCCTTAAAAGAAGGTGGCGACATCCTCTTGAACCTTTCCATGATGGAGGGTCCACCATGGTCAGCCTGGGGAACTGGTACCTGGCCTGCTACAACAAGCAAAAAATTTAACACATATAACATAACAATCATGCATTTAAAATACAACTACTTTATCTTATTATTCTAACCTGAGCCTGGAGTTCAGCCTGAGTGTGGGCCTGCGTTTGCATGGCCTGCACCAAACCCTGCATGAACACTCCATAGTCTACTGGTGGCGGTGGAGGAAGTACAGGACCCTGGGGTGCAGGGGCCTGCTGCTCACCCTGATCCTCACGCCGAGGCTCATCTCTCCTCTGCTCGCCATCACGAGCAGGAGCACCACGCCTTCCACGCGAAGCCATAACATCTAAAACGGATTAATCACCATTTAGAACTAAACTATCTAAATTCTAACTAATTACTTATCTATGTGGACAATCTACACTGACTTAGTATACAATGAAGATGATGGTCTATGCATATTTATGTACAATTTCAGCCTGGTTTCTCTGATACCAATCTCTGTAACGACCCTCTTATATCGGTACGGTTCCACCAACCCACGTCGATATAAAAGGCATCACTACAGTGGAACATTTACCCAACACTAGTACAATAGGCTGAAACATACACAAATATAATATATCTCATGACAGCGGAATTTAAAGAACTGAAAAGAAATCTTATTCCATCATCCACATTCTATTCACAGTCCGTATAGTAGAAAAGAGAGCTAACTGATCATAACTGAAATAAAATAAATACATTGTCCACATGAGACTACGCAGAGTCTTTATTACATACTATGGAGTAATGAAAATTACAATGCTAAATCCACAACAATATCTCCTACTCTCACTCCGAGTCGCTCCTAACGATCTCCTCGGAAGAAGTAGAACGTCTGCACCTGTACGCCGAAGCAAGAATGAGTTCAAAAGAACTCAACAAGTAACACCAGCACACTAACATACATGCATCAAGTAATATCCATAACCTTATGCTACATCATTTACACATAATGCATGGAAGTGACAATTTTTCAAATAGAAGCCTATTCATGATTTCTACACATTTTTCACATGGGATTTGGTTTTATATACACAATAACTAATCCTATCACATGCTTTCTACACTTTTCACTATGCTAAACTGATTTCATTCAATCATTCATAAGCCACATGTTGAACATTTTACACAATATTTACACATTTCATAACAACTAATTTAACATGAATTCTAAGACATTTTACACATGGTTAACACATTTATATTAGTGAAGCTCATGTTTTACTACTATCATGTCACATTCACAAGAAACTTATCATTTTTGTATGCTTTCATAAGAATTTCATGAACACATATTCACTTACACAGGTCCACAATTTACACATTTTCTTTCACTTAAACACATTTTCACTTTTCCTTAATGCCGTGACACATAGCCCAAACCACTTTAGAAGGACACACCTAATCACATCACATATCAATCACCTAGGCATTCAGTGATTAATCTTAGTTACTGCGCAGAACCGAGAGAAGCACTCTCCACCCTAACCAGCGATCCTTGTTCGCCTCAGGATTTAATCCCAATGCCCATGGACATCACACACTTGAACTTTCCCGTGGGGACTTTACCACAGCACAGTTCCACAGCCCTCAAGGTAGCAGTGTCACCCATTGGCACATTAATACATTTTCTCAATTTCCACACATTTCTAAATACAACATAATTACGCATTCATCTTATGTTCACATATTTACATTCTTCAGTATTACCTAGCATGGTACTACTGTTTTCAGTATTAATCAAATTTTTACAACAATTCTAATCATGCTGAATTTTGCAGAATTAAACATTAATCATATTAGTATGTATTAATTATTATATCTAACATAAAGCATTTTATATAACTACTGTCATCTGTTCAGTACATAATTTAACCAGAAATTCATCACGGTTTAACCATCATGCATACCAAATTTTACATTTTTCTGAATTACAGATATTTTCTGAAAATTCTAACAGTGATGTTATCAACCCTAAAAATAGCCAAACTAACACAAATTTTCATTATTCGGATTCACAATTTATTTCATGCATGAATACTGATAGTAAAATTTTATCACAAATTTTAGGAATTTAACTAGTCTCGCATGAATTCTTAACTTTTATACATTGAGTAGACATATTAACTATTTTTCGTTCAGAAATTTAATAAACATACAGATATTATAAATTGCTCAAATTTTTATATCATGCATCAGAACTTATGAACAATGTACAGAAAATTTATGGCAATTAAATTCTACACATATTTATAAACAACATTTTCCAAGATTAAAATTTTGTTGGTAGCACATTCCAAGAATTCTAATAATTAGCGAAAATTCCAAAAATGCACAATAACTCACAGTACAACCAAACATATATATTTACATATTATATGAAATTTTTATTGTATATCCTCATGCGGAAAAACTCGAAAATTAGTTCATATAAGGACAGACTTGCACACTGTTGCAGTCTGAAGAACTAGACGGCATGGGGTAGCCGTCTATAGGTTAACGGCATTATATGATGCCGCCAACACATGATATTAGGGCAAGAGATCTTGCCGTTAATATCCTGTCTGCACAAAACAGACTGAAAGCCAACAAATCACTTGAAAGGGGGGTTCCAGGACACGAGAAAAATCTGAGAAATTCCTGGGACATACTAGACACATGTAGGGTTAATGTGAATGGGGTACTTGCCTTCTGTAAAATCTACAAACGATGATTTAAGCCAGAGAAGCCCTCCTCGGCCTGTGCCAAAGAGTCTCCAAATCCCTCCTTCTTCGGATCTTCTGTTGATCTTCACAGCACACCAGCGTGGGGAGTCGTTCCCGGATGTTCAAGGTTGACACCAGTCGATGTAGATCGCCAGACGAAGCCTCCCGAAGCCGGATCTTTTAGGTTCAAGTTAGGGTGTTTGCACAAAAAAGATAGGTTTTTTTTTTACCCAAGAGCCAAAAGGGGTGGATCTGGCCGAAATCTGGATATTATAAAGGGTTGGGGTCGGATAGGTTAAAGGGGCAAGTCTCAGAGCCGTTGGGAAAGGTTTCCAAAACAAGAGGCTCAATCTCCGGAGGCGTTTTCGGATCTGAAAACGTAACAGGTATGGGGTATTGGCGTCCATATCCCTGGTCGCCTATCCAAAATGGGCGTCCATCGATATTGCCGCCTATCCCTGGTCAACGTCAGCCGATGTGGACGCCGACTGGCCGACAAAACTCACTTTGATTATTCAGAATTTATATCACTACACACTTAAATATATATATATATATATATATATATATATATATATATGTGTGTGTGTGTGTGTGTGTATACTTAATATACTATGTACATTTCAATAATACTAATTCATACAATTTGTATACATAAATACTTATACACAATAATCTATACATCAATAGTATACACTTATACGCACATACTATATTTAAACAAACAAGGTAAAAATCAAGGGCCTTACAAAAGCAGTCATCACCCGTTGACCGGGCGCGATAAGAACGCGATGCAGAAAGCCGTCGCAACAGGGATGACTATCGCGACGTGTTAGTGGCCAGTCATCCAACACGTGGATGGGAAAACCGGAAAGCCCGAGATGTTACAGATCTAGTGCTTCATCAAGAACCACAACATGGGTTTACTGGGGTACAGTCTCCTTAACCCATAAATTTTGGGCCTTGTCTTCTAAGATGTAATGGCTTCTCCTTAATGTAGATAGGCCAATCTTCTCCCTTACCCCAGTTGGAATTTCCTCACTTAAATCCACTGAAAATCACTTAAAAATCAAAGATAACAGTGGTCCATATGGGAGGGACTCCTGTAAATTCTTTGATGCTATCACTTTCTCCAAAATGACTACTGGCAGGTTGACCTTATGCCTTTGAATAGCCCAAAATAATAAACTACCATCCCTGGAAGTAATGGAGGAATGGGTGCCAGCCCTGGGTGTGATAATGTTGGTTATAACTGTGTGGATGATTCTGTTCTCTGTAGACAACTCATTGACCAACAACCCTTTCTTGCTTACTGTTCCCAGACTTCCAATGATTCCCCTTTTCTGCTCATCCAAATGGACAATCTCACTCAGCTTGTAGCAACCAGAATTTTTAAGAAAAAAAAAATTTAAATAATAAATTAAAAACTCAGCTAAATGGATATTCAATGAAAAGAGCATTAAATAAAACCCATTAAATGAAAAAGAGTAATGGGCTTTGTTTAATGGATCCTCTAGAACATATTAGGTCAAAATATGAATTTACAAATAGTAAATAAAAAGAAAATACCCTAAATTCGGAGTCTTAATATCTCCTAAATGGAAAAGGACTCTTTAAGCATTAAAATAGGTAATAAGAGTTGAAATTGGATTCCTAAGCCTACCCCTTATGATTTAGCATGAATTTAGATCTCATCCTAACCTAAATAAAGGTTGGAAAGCAAGGAAGGAAGGTTGGAGTTAGGAAATCTCGTAATTAAAGAGCAAATAGAATAGAAGTAGGAATAGGAACCCATACATGCATAAATACATCTCTTAAATCCTCTTGGCCGACCCTAGCTAGTTGCCAAAGGTTGTGGGACGTGGACAAGAGGCCAAGGAGGAGAGGATCTCGTGGGGAGAAGGAGTTCCTGGAGCTTCTTCCTCGTTCTTGGAGACTTTAACCCTAGAAGACAAATCAAGTCAAAGGTTGGCATTCTCACAAGCAAAACTAAATCAAATCCATCTATAGGTAGTTCCAATCACCAGGAATAAAAGCCCTCTTGTTTCATAATTTTTCATCGAGCCAATCTTTTGTTCTTGATTTTAGAAGTTCTGCAAACATGATAACTCTGAGTCATCATGTTTGAATCCTATCTCCATGTACACTTGATCCCATGCTACGAAATTTTTACTGTAGACACTTCATGTTGTTAGGGATCTTTTTCCCCTAAAAGCCCTAATTTTTGTTGAGCATGTTGCTCGAATTAAATCAATCTTGCTCTGTATATCATGTTCTATGTTACTCGTTATTGTTCATGCTCAAACCATGTTAAAACCATGCTCTCTCTCTAATTCCTATTTACTGTAAGTACTCTCGCATGTCTAGTCTCATTTGCCACTAGTTTCATGATTTTTCATCATGTACACAATTAGTTATGATTTTTTGAACGACCATGTATCAAAATCTGATATTTCTAGACCGCAATCCAAGACAGAGCAGAACTCTGTAAAACTCAGGCCATGGACCTGAGAATGCGACGGCCCGATAGGTCGCATTCTCAAGCCCGTCGCGACGCTTTCCTTCTCGCATTCTCAAGCCCGTCGCGACGATTTCCTTGTCGCGTTCTGAACGCCTTTTTAACAGTCATACACACAGTAAAGACACCTATGTTAAAATGGAGCTATATTGAATGCTTTAAAATACATATTCCGAACTTCTTTTCTATCTATGATTCTCTTACACATGCGCACACATGAACCATCCATATATGGCTGAAATCTGGCATAAAATATCTCATAATGTATCCGATAATTTATTACAATAAAGTATATTAATTGCCCTATTTTAAAGGACTTGTATTCGTTTCTTGTGTTGTTTATATACCGATATTAACGCTCCACTGTTCTAGAATTCCTCTAGAACGTCGAGCACCTGTTTTTATATACACACTTTACTTGGCTTGTGGTGAACTCTCCGTCGGATATTCCTTTCTCCGGACTAGTGAACCTATGCACAAGGCCTCCATAAGTCTCCTCTGATCATGGATTCCCACATGGTCGATGAGCCGGTTGTACCCTAACACCCATTACACCTTTAGGGATCGATATGACCCAAACGGCTATTAGAAGTTCGCTCTTACCTTGAATCACGTCAGACCTATGGACTTGTGAATAACATGGCCAGCAGGTAGATCGTGAATTCCACCTGACTGCCAATACAACGTGCGCATGTTGTGCAACTGTTACTATCGCCAGTTACTCGTTGTTTTATGTGATGTACCCTTAGCTCTCATCTATACTCTACTTGCTCGTCTATTCACGTTCTCTCTACTATCTCGTCTATTCATCTAGTGCTCTTAACTATTCTTGGTACTCTATATTGGCCATTCACTGATTGTCTAAAGATACAATATAACCAATGCCTAGCAATATATAAAGAGCCCGATCTGGTCCTGGGATGTGCGCCCGAAAGTGCTAGTGCCCATGGGAGTTAAATGATCAGAGTGTTTGGCATTACACTCAAGTGTTATATATCTCAACTATCTATATGACAATCAAAACACAAAACGTGCTATACTCTCTCGATGTCTAGAATGATAAACAAGTGCTATACTCGTCGTGCTATTATTATACTTGTGCTAGTTGTGCTATGGCCATCCTGCTATTCGTGCTATACTCGATACTTGTACTATTTTTGGAAACTATACTCGATCTCGTGCTATTGTGCTATCCTGTCTCTGTTGTGCTATCTCTTGCTATATTTTGACTCTCTTGTACCTGCTATCATTAGATACTCTGCCATTAAATGTGTTAATTATTTAAAGTCTGCTTGAGCCTGAGATTTAAGTCCTACTGGGCGTTATCACTCACCCTACGTTATTTGATGTTGTGTTCTCAGGTGAGACCGAGGATGACACACACACTCACGAGAAAGGGAATGACCAAGAGTGAAGCCAGGACTACCCTCGAGTCATCATGTTATCTTAGAGTTGTAGTTAGTTATTTCCTTTTATTGCAATATAATTGGGCGCTATAGAATGGCTCTGATATTAGTGGTTGCAACTAGATATTTGAAAAGTTATTAATGAGAAAGATTTGCTTCAGTATTATTCAATGTGCAATGGTTTGATGTCTAGTATTTGCTCTATACCTTTTTCTTGCAACTGCCTTCGCGCTCCGATATTCTGCGTCGGGCGTGACAGAGCTTGTGCCCGGAGTTGGGACAGCCCAAAAGCTCTTCAAACAAAGACTTGGTGCCTTTCACATATCCTGTGACTAAACTCTCTGATGAGACCTGAAGGGTGACAAACAATGCCTTAAGGGCACTTTCGAAAGAGGGTTCAGAGATTCGGCACAGTCTACACCAGCCCATCTCTTCTAGGGTTTCTTCTACCCAACTTAAGCTACCATGTAACTAGGAGAAGTCTACAACCTTCCCCAGACAGATGGAAAACATAGCAGAGGATAGGCATTGGAGCTGTTCAGGAGTGAACTGAGTTCCTTCCAGAGCCCTAGATGATGCCATCTAGACAGAAGGAGATGGAGAAGACTTAGGAGATTGTCAAGGGAGTGAAACAAATGCAGTTTAGTGATCAAAGAACCTACCTTTCTTCAGAGGGAATGAGAAATCTACAGTAGCTCTGAAGATGGTTCCGGAGATGACAGTGAGCACAGGAAGAGAAGGAAGACAACTGGAGAGTTGGAGAGAAAGTTTGAAAGGGTGCTTTCGGACAAGAAAGGGGTTGTCCTAATATAGAGGTTGAAAAGTAACTGACTAGAGATTTTACGGTGAACGGCCGCGATTGATGACTGAACCATTGCGTAATAAATATGTCTATTTAAAAAAAACATTTATTATTTTTAAATAATAAGCACCTTTTTTTCACACTTCACTCTAGGAAGTCGGATTTTATCTCCGACTACAAACGGATGCAATATTTATAACACGAGTCTGATAGACTTCGACTTCATGACTCGCAGTACTCAGACTTAGAAAAATTTCTTAGTGCATTCATAACATACAATTCAAACATGAATTTGTCACAGCACCTTAATCAGGATTACACATGTTTTATTTCTCTTCTAATAGATGTAATCTATTTTCAGGAAGAGGTTTAGTGAAAATATCAGCCAGTTGATTTTCTGTGGAAACAAAATCAAATGTCACCATTACTTACATGGTCCCTAATGAAGTGATGTCTAACCTCAATATGTTTTGTTCTTGAGTGTTGTATAGGATTTTTGGTCAAATTGATTGCGCTTGTGTTGTCACACAGCATTGGAATTTCTTGAAGTCTTTGACCATAGTCTTCCAATTGGTGTTTGATCCATAGTAGTTGAGTGCAACAACTTCCAGCTGCAATATATTATGCTTATGTTCTGTATAATGCTACAGAATTCTGCTTTCTGGAAGACCAAGAAATCAAGCACCCTACAAGTATTTGAGAAGTACCACTGGTGCTTTTTCTATCTATTTTGCATCCAGCATAGTCAACATCACTATATCCAATTAATTTGAAATCAGAACATCTGGGATACCATAAACCTAATTTACTTGTGTTTATAAGATATCTAGAAATTCTTTTAATAACTTGAACATGATATTCTTTAGTATCAGCTTGAAATCTTGCACACAAACATACATTGAACATTATATCTGGTCTACTAGTAGTAAGATATAGTAGTTATCCTATCATGCCTCTATAGACTTTTTGATATACTTTCATACCAAGTGGATCACTATCTAACTTAGTTCCTGAGCTCATGGGCGTTCCTAAGGGCTTACACTTATCGAAACCATATTTAGAAAGTAAATCTAAAATGTGTTTAGTTTGACAAATGTGAGTACTTTCCTTGGTTTGCTTAATTTGCAACCTAAGAAAATAATTAAGCTCACCCATCATACTCATTTCAAACTCACTTTGTATAAAGTTTTCAAAGAATTTACAAAGTGATTTATTAGTATAACCAAAAATGATATAATCAACATATATTTGCACTATTAAGATTCCTTCTTAAAATTTTATAATAAATAGTGTACTATCAACTTTACCTCTTATAAAATCATGTGATATAAAATAAACACTTAATCTTTCATACCAAGCTCTTGGAGCTTGTTTCAGACCATATAGTGTCTTCTTTAAACGGAAAACATGATTTGGATATTTAGTATCTTCAAAACCTGGTGGTTTCTCACATAAACTTCTTCTTTTATAAAATCATTCAGAAAAGCACTTTTAACATCCATTTGAAATAAGTTGATATTGAGGGAGCACGCATAAGCTAATAAAATTCTAATTGCTTCTAATCTAGCCACCTTCCTCTTGGGAATACCCTTGTCCTACAAGTCTGGCCTTGTTCCTAGTGATTACTCCTCTTTCATCCATTTTATTTCTAAAGACCCATCTGGTCCCAATAACTGAATTTTTAGAAGGTCTAGGGACAAGTGTCCAAACCTGACTACATTGGAGTTGATTAAGTTCCTCTTGCATAGCAAGTGTAACACCCCGAAAATTCTATTTACTAGAAAATTGTGAATAATTGGATTGTTAAATAAGATTATTTTGATGGGTTGTTGTTAACTTTAATTTAGGATTAATTGGTGATAATAAATGTTATTCCAGTAACGTACTTAGAGGTGCGCGGTCCAACAGGGCGACACCGAAATTCTGTAGCGAAAATGGAATCCGAGAACACCATAATTTTCAGAAAAATATGGTGATATTAGAAATGTAAATATCTAGATTTGTTTCCATACGGATTTCGAGATTAAGCCGACATAACTATTTTCCAGACGATTTTTCACCCAGTAAAAAATAAATTCTAAAAATTAAATTAAAATCACCATAATTTGTAAAACCATTACATTAGCCTATGAATGAAATTTTAGCATTAATGGACATCATTTGAATATATTTATGTGAGGATTATTGGACCAGCTTAATTATGGTTACGGTGGTGGTTTTTCTGGGAATTACATATGCCTACGTGTGAGGAGCTGGGGAAGCCACCTCACATAAGTAGGAGTCTTACACGTTTCACCACAGGTGTAACCATGTGAAGT
The DNA here is from genome assembly GCA_014218235.1 of Colocasia esculenta. Taxonomy (NCBI): domain Eukaryota; kingdom Viridiplantae; phylum Streptophyta; class Magnoliopsida; order Alismatales; family Araceae; genus Colocasia; species Colocasia esculenta. The sequence goes on along the minus strand of CM024763.1, from coordinate 68,801,086 downwards.
TTGCATGATAAACGTGGCCTTGGATGGGTTAAAGAAGTTCCTATCTCCACACCTGTACAGCCAACGTACCATGCATGCATGTAAGATGGAGGGTTATAAAACCTCTCCTTCAACCCTTCGTGGGAGTTTTTCCACTTCTGCTCTTGCTACTCCTGCTACTGCTATAATTGCCAGCCCCTCATTGTTAGTAGGCTATTTCTGGAGTCATTGTTACTGTTGCAGCTGCTGCTTCTACTGTTTTTGCCGTAGCGGCTACTGTGTTCTATTCCTGAAGATGTTGAGCTGCTCCAACTGAGGTTGCCATGTCTCTTGCTGAAGTTGATGTCATTTCTTTGTTGTTGCTGCTGTAGCTACTATATCCATCACCCCTACCGTTGCTACCACTCTGTCAGCACTATTGTCTTCCTTCATGAGAAAAAGATACCTTACTAGGAGAGGAGGGGATTTCGTCGGTCATCAAGTCAAGTAGGTTCCCCTACAACTCTTTTTCCATTCCTTGTTTTATACTATACTTTCACTTGTACAACACATGTTCCTATTTGTTTCATGTTCTGTAGGTTCCTTCCTACGTTTCCTCTCCAATCTTCTCCTTTCATGTTAAGAAATCCAGTTTAGGCATTAGACCATGTTCATACTTGTCATTGATTCTGGAAACATCATTAGAATTGTGTTTTTATTCCTTGTAATCATGCTTTAGTTAGTATTTTGTTACTCCAAGAATGTTGATGGGAATCTTCTCTTTTGATGCAAGAGAAAGTGTTTTGGAAGAGTTATGACTTCAGCTACCATCTTGTCATAGGTGTATATGCTACAGTATGTCCCTATTTTTCCACTTGATTCCCTCATCTAAGTGATGTTTAGAACTATGTACAAGACCCTCCTTGATGTTGTTATGTATGAGTGAATTCATAGGAACATCCAAAAAGAGTCTTTAGAGATGTATAGATCCATTTCTGGTCGCTGGATCTGCGGTTGTCGACAGCTAGAAATCATCTGTCGACAGGCCTCAAGGTTCCAGAACCCAAAGCTTCTGGAAAACCAATGGCTATCGACAGATGAATCTGTCCTGTCGACAGGTACTGTTCAGGCTACAAAATTTTGGTTCTAGATGCCTGCACCTGTCGATAGCCACTTCCTGGCTGCCGACATACACTGTCTTGTCTAGTTTCCAGCATCCATTTCATGTTCCACCCTTTGAGGATTCACCATTCTATTGACCCTACAAGTTGTTGTTTCATTTCCCTGAACTCTAACTACTTTAGTACCAAGAAGATTTGATTAATCATCAATCGAACTATCTTTGAATTTCTATTCCTATTATGCTCATGAAATACGACTTATGATATTAAGACAGTGCTCTCTTCAAAGAGGGAATTAGGATCACATGTGGTAGCACCAGTCACTTGTGGTCAGCTGTGGGCGACAGTTTGTAAGTAAATCCAAGTCAATGGCCCGATGATGGTGGGTAATAAGCACGTTCTTGTGCAATGAACAAGATCCAAGATGCTGGAATCGCCTAGGCATTGAGGATGTATATTACGTTATTTAGTAACCTATTGAGAGAAGTATGATGCCTGTCAAATCTTTTCCAAATTAAGTTATGATATAAATTTTTGTAACACATATGTGACTTTTGTTCTGAGATTCGTTTGAGCCCGTTATGAAACCAACTTGGGCTATATGTTTATGTTAGGCATGAAGTTCATGAGCGAGTATGTTTTGATCAATATACACACTTTCTGAATACTCACTTAGTTCTGTAATTGAAACTCCTATCCTTACGCTTACTTTCACCTAATGTGTCCTCCGACTCATGCCTTTCTTTCCTCCACCCCCTTTTAGATTGAAGATAAGTGCAATCTCAGCTACAGATTATTCACAACTCTGCTGGTGATGATGAAGAAGAAGAAGAAGAACATAGCTTTTATGACTCTTTAGAGATTTTGTTGTAATATTAAAGGTCTAAAGAGAGAAAGTTTGGCTTTATGGAAATAATGGGTGTTAATACTTAGTTACTTTGTTGAGGTATAATACTTCCAAAGATGCCTTTGTGGAATGGTTTGCTAGTCTTGGGCACTACACAGATTTGTCTGCCCATAATGAAGTTTGTTAGTGTAACCCCTCTTCCGATCTTGAGCTATGTGATATGTATATATGTGTGTGTGTGCGGTCGGAGGAGGGTGTTATAGCAAGGATCCAAGATTCATCAGCCAGTGCATCATCGATTGTCCTAGGCTCAATTTGAGAGACTAAAGCAGAAAAATCACAGGGATTGTGTATACCTCTTGTTCTTACCCTATCTTAAGGCTCACCTATTATATTTTCTCTTGGATGATCTCTGTGATACCTCATGTCTCTAGGCAGTCCTTCTTGTTGTTCTTTTTACTGTTGAAGTTCTTCTAGTGGAGGATCTTCCTTTTCTTCTTGTTTTTCTTCTTCTTCTTCAAGAGATGTTTTCTCTAGATCCCTGCACAGATCTTCAACACAATCTTCTTCTTCTTCTATTCTTTTAATTGAAGGGTTAGTCTCATCAAATAATATATGCACAATTTGTTCTATGGTTAAAGTTCTCCTATTAAATACTTTATATCCTCTAGGTTTTGAAATATCCTAACAGAAATCCTACATCACTTTTAGCATCTATTTTAATAAATATCTTTACCATTATCAAAATAAAACACTTACAACCAAAAGGTCGAAGATGATTGATGTTGGGCTTCTTTTCTTTGTAAAGCTCACATTGGGTCTTCTTTAGCATTTGTCTGATCATGCACCTGTTGATGATGTAGCAGGCTGTGTTGACTACTTCTGCCCAGAAATATCTTGGTAAATTGTACTCAGTAAGCATAGTTCTGGCCATGTCTAGCAGTGTTATGTTCTTCCTTTCTGCTACTCCATTCTATTGAGGTGTTCTTGGTGCAGAGAAATTATGTTCTATTCCATTTTCTTCACAGAATTTCATGAACTCTTCATTTCCGAATTCTCCACCATGATCAGATCTGATACGACAATCTGAAATTTCTGATTCTTTTGAACTACTTTGCCGAACTTCAGAAAAGTTGAAAAGGTTTCTGATTTGGCTTCTAAGAAAGACATCCAAGTATATCTTGAGTAGTCATCAACTATCACATAGCCATATACCTTTCCTCCAAGACTGACTATTCTTATAGGTCCAAACAGATCCATATGAATGAGCTCTAGTGGCTTGGAAGTTGTGACCACTGTTTTGGACTGAAAAGATGTCTTGGTTTGCTTCCCTTTTGCACAGGCTGTACATATTCCAGACTTCTTCAATTTCATCTTCGGACGACCTTCAACCAAATCATGCTTGATCAATTTTTTGATTACTGAGGTGCTTGTATGACCCAATCTTCTATGCCACAAATCAGATTCTTTACTCTTGGTGATTGCAAGACATTAATTCACTTCTTTTAATTCTGCTAACGGTATGGTATATAAATCCATTACTCTTTGAGCTTCGAACATTGTTTTTCCATCCTTTTGAATAATGCACTTGTCATTCTAAAATTTTACTAGATGACCCTTATCAGATAATTGACTGATGCTAATTAGATTGTGGTTCAATCCTTCTACATACATGACATCTTCAATCAAATTCTTTTCTCTTGTTCCTACTGTCCCACATCCTAAGACTTTTCCTTTACCATTACTCCATAAGTGACTTGACCACTTTCATCTCTAAAGCTTGTAAACAACTTCCTATCACTTGTCATATGCCTTGAGCACTCACTATCCAAATACCATTTGGATGCTCTCAGCCGACCCTGCAAATAAAATTAAGTTGTAACCTTTGGTACTCAAATTTTCTTGGGTCGTTGACGGTTAGTCTTAGGGATCTAGCACAAATGTCTGGTTGTGCATGTGCTAATAGTGTGTCCTAATTGATTGTAGTGACTACAACATAAATCAAAAGCATTCTTAATGTGTGCAGTGTTTATTAATTTCTATTTTTGTTTATAACATGATGACTAACCTTTTTAGGATTTTTAATTCCTTTTTCTTTTACAAATTGAGGAGTTGGATAAACTTTAGGATGCACAATATCTTCTTCATTAAGTGGAGTTGTGTATCCTACTCCATACTTTTTCTTACCTATCCTAGAGCATTTTAATCTAACAACAAGGAAGTTTTACAATTAGGAATTTTCTCTATAGTAGCTCTTAGGTAGTTGTTTTCTTCTTGTAATTTTTCTTCATCCTTAAGTTCTTTAAGTTTGATTCTATTTCCATGATTTTACTATTTTTATTTTTTAAGTCCACACAATAGTTCATTTTATTCTTTTAGTTTCACTTAGACTTTGTCCTAACCTTTCTGCTTTATTTTTCAAGAAGGTATTAGCTTTTTCTTGATTTAGCAAATTTAACTTAACTATCTTCATTTGTTTGACTACTGTTTTATATTTTCATACAATTCATTGAAAGCATCTTCAAAACTGTCATAATCAGATTCAGAACAAGATGTGAAGGATGTTTCAGAATTTACCTGATCTAGTCCTGCCATGAAGGCTAGATTTGCCTTTTCTTCTTCTTCAGATTCTGAGCTTGAAGAGTCTGAACTGGTGGCTTCTTCATTATCCCATGCTGCTGCGATTGCCTTTTTCTTGTATTTCTGAACTTCTTTTCTTTGCCTTTCTTTCTGTCAGATCTTTCTACTTGATCCTTCTTCTTCAGCTTAGGACATTCAGATTTGTAATGTCCTAGTTAATTGCATTCATAGCAGGTTGGCTCCTTCTTCTTATCTTTCTTGAAAAATCTCTTGAAGCCGAACTTCTTCTTCTTTGCAAGGATTCTTTGCAATTTCCTTCACAACATTGCCTCATCATCACTGTCAGAATCTACAGATGAAGAGGAATTTGCAACCTTCAAAGCATTTAGAATTTTCTTTTTTGAAGAATTTTCAGAAAATCATTCCATATTAATTTCATAAGTCATTAAGGATCCAATTAACTTATCAATGGAAAGTTGAGTTAAATCATGTGCTTCCTCAATGGCAGTGACCTTAGGGGTCCAAACATTAGTTAAAGATTGTAGGATTTTCCTTACTGTTTCTTCATTAGGAAGTATTTTAAATTGTTCATATTGAGATACAAGAATGTCTATTCTAGTTTGTTTAACTCTATTGGTTCCTTCATATGTAACTTGTAATTTATCCCACATTTCTTTTGCAGTTCTACAAGAGGATGTTGGGTTCTCATATGAAGAATCCTTGTGAGAATGCTAAGCTAAATGACATATCCTTGTTTATGATTATGACAAAATCATGGACCAAAATTGATGCATGACAAATGTGTAAACCATGATGACAATGACAAGTGGATGCAAATGATACACATACTTTGATTGATGATAAATATGTTGATTATCTCTCACTAATCATGTTCTCTAATGTAGGTGAGACTGCATTCAAGAACTTGTACCACAACAAGAGAAAAAGGATAAGAAAAGCATAAAAAGAGAGCACCTGTCGACAGCTCCTTCAAACCCTGTCGACAGATCAGCACAAATAGAACAAACAAGTTCTGGAAAATAGGCACCTGTCGACAGACCCAGCTGTACCTGTCGACAGATCCATGCATTCAGCAAACAGGACTTCTGGAAAACAAGTTCTTGTCGACAGATGGTTTGAGACCTGTCGACAGACGAAGAGAGAATCTAGATATGAGATCTCTGTGTGTTCCCTGTGTGGCTGTTTCCTTAAACCACGACTCTCCATACTTGAACACCCATATAAAAGGAACTTTTTGGAGATATTTTCGTACACAAGCAGTCACCATCATCAACCAAAAGAAAACTAAGGAGAAGAGTTGTTGTTGTTGCTCTGCTTCTTCCTTCCCCTGCTGTTCAGAGAGAAAGAACCATTGTTCCAGCAGAGTTGAAGATAGTACGTCGTGGATTCAAGCTTCTCCATCTACCCAAGGCTATCAAGATGAAGTTTGAACACCATCCAGACGTTCTCCAGAAGAGTTCTCAATCAGGATTCTTCTTTTCACTCAGAACTCTTCCAGTTTTCACTTTTCTTTCTATTATCTGGTGTTGTGATTGTGTTTTTTTCAAGCAGCCTTGTGCTTGAATCACGTGGTTTTCAGTTGTTCTGATCGTGGTTTCACATCAGACATCTCGTGTGTGTGTGCTATTGTCGCGAACTAGTTGACAAGCAGTCTGTTCAGCATGTGTGTGTGGACCCTGATGTAGGATACACAAGTTGTGTACTCCGAACCACGTTAAAACTCCATGTCCTTTGGTTTGCACGTTTCTACGGTAGATGTTTGGTAGGCACGTTGTCTCTACACACGCATGATAGATTGTTTCTTTATCTATTGTCAATTCACACACATCAAAGTTGAGTTCAAAATCTGTTCCATGTTCTACAGTCTAAGTTTTCGCAAAAAGAAGGTGATAATAATTGTTAATCAACGGTAATCTATTCAACCCCCCTTCTAGATTACCATATAGGGAATTCCGCAACCTTTCAATTGGTATCAAAGTGAGGTTTCTCCGATTTACTGTTATAGTTGTTTGATCTTACGGTCAGGAGAACTTCGATCTCATGGAATCTAACAAGGGGTACATGGCCAAAGGACACTCAGTGACCAGGCCACCCTACATTGATGGCACTGACTATACATACTGGAAAAATCGTATGCAGGTATTCCTAAGAGCACAAAACATCGAGCTTTGGAAGATCGTCAGTAAAGGAGCATACACCCTTTCTGAGGATTAAGATACCTGGACAAGGGACTAGATTGCAAAGGGGACACTCAACTGGAGCGCCCTCAACATGGTGCAGTGCGCGGTCCACCCAAAAGAATATTCAAGAGTCTCCACGTGCACCTCAGCAAAAGAGATGTGGGACAAACTTGAATTAATCTACGAAGGTACGTCCGAGGTAAGGGAATCCAAAGCAAGCATGTTAGTTTCTGAATATGAAATGTTTAAAATGAACAATGATGAAACTATCTCTGACATGTTTGCAAGATTCATGCTAATTCTAAATGGTCTGAAAGGTCTTAAGAAGGAATACTCAGAGAGTGATTTGGTGAGGAAGATACTTCGGTCTCTTCCATCCTCATGGAACACCAAAGCCACTGTCATTGAGGATTCTAAAGATCTCTCAAAAATGAAATTGGATGAACTGATTGGCTCTCTAATGACTTACGAAATAAATGTGAAAATAAAGAAAACTAAAGAAAATCTAGAAAGTTAATTGCTTTAAGGCTTCCAAGAAAAGTTCTTCAGGTTCCAAAAAGGATGCACCTCAGGAAAGTGAGGAGTTTGAATCATCTAGTGAGAGTGAGGATGATGAAATGGCCATGCTCACTAGACAATTCAAAAAGTTCCTGAAATTCAAAAGGAGAGGGTCAGGTAACTCTAAACCTTTCCAAAAGAAAGATTTTGCTAATAAATCTGATTCTAACAAAAAGTCTGATGTTGTGTGCTATGAGTGCAAGAAACAAGGGCACATGAGAGGAGAGTGCCCCGAGCTAAAGAAGAAACTGAAAAATGAGAAATTCACCTTCAAGAAAGCCAAGGCCATGTTGGCAACTTGGAGTGATGAAGATGAAGATGAGAACAGTCAAGCTACCTCTGAAGATGATGAAGTTCAGTGTCTAATGGCTAGAAGCGACGCTCCAATGAGGTAAATTCTTCCTTTGAAACTTATTCTGTTGATGAATGGGAAGAAGCTTATACTGTTTTATTTGAAAAATTCTGTGAATATAAGTCAGAAAATAAAGCACTCAAAAGAAAGTCAATTCCCTTGTTCATGACACCAATCATAATGAACAAATTGCATCCTTGAATAAAGAAATTGAAATGATGAGAATTGATGAACAAGCACACAGTGAGGAAATGGATGGCATGAAACTGAAACTCCAAGAAGTTCAAAAAGAAAAAGATGATCTAAGCAACTCCCTTGAAACTCTCCAAGTTGAACTTACTGAAGTAAAGAAAAGTTGAAAAAGGCTGAAGATCATCTTAAGGAAAAATCTGAAGATCTAACTAAGTTTTTCAAAAGTAAACAAAATCTTGATGCAATCTTGGGATCTAATGTTTTGTTTTGCAAAACATGGGGTTGGATATCAACCTGTTAAACCAAAAATAATTGGTAAAATCTGTTGATATCTTTTGTTGATTCCAGCCCAAGCACAAGTAAACAATAAATCCCGTCAATGAACAATAAAAGTCAAGCCAAGGGCAAGAAACAGGATCCAAGAATACCAAATTTGTTGCTAACAAAACTGAAAAACCTATCAACAGCCCCAATGAGGGTTGTCGACAAGACTGAAAATTAGCTTCTAAAGGAAAGCTGACCAGGCAACAAAAAGGTGAAATGCCCATGCATGTTCCTCAAAACAAAAATCCCATTGTCATGAAAAATACTTTATCATGCAATTTCTGTAAGAAAGTTGGACACAATGAAAAACAATGCTGGAACAGTCCAAATAAACTAAAACTCAAACAAATTTGGATTCTGAAGCATTTACTATTTGGCATGATTGATACAGTGGGACCCAAAGTAATTTGGGTACCAAAACCTCTTGTCTGATCCACATATGCAGGAATGCCTAGCAGCCCAAAATCAAAACAAATGGTACTTGGATAGTGGCTGCTCGAGGCATATGACGGGCGACAAAGAAAAATTTTTCTGCTGGTGGAGAGAGACGAAGGTCAAGTAGTTTGCGGAGGCAACAATAAAGGCCAAATTATCGGCGTAGGTAAGATTGGTAAGTATGCCTCTAACTCTATAGACAATGTACTGCTTGTAGATGGCCTTCATCACAATTTGCTTAGCATAAGCCAACTGTGTGATAAAGGTCATAAAGTTGTCTTTGAATCCAACTCATGTCAAATCATTGATAATGAAACAGGAAGTCTAAAGTTTTCTGGAAAAAGGGTGAATAATATATATTTGGTTGACTTAGATGATCCAGAAAATGAGAACTTGTGTCTTGCAACAAACAAACAGGATGAGCTCACACTGTGGCATCGTAGGCTTGGCCATGCAAGCTACAATGTCCTGCACAAGATCATGAAGCTGAAGTTGGTAAGTGGACTCCCTGATATTTCCTTTAAGAAAAATGAAAGTTTTTGTGATGCATGTGCACAGGGAAAACAAACAAGGAAATCCTTCAAATCAAAAGCATTGGTAAGCACTTCTAAACCCTATGAACTTCTGCATATGGACTTGTTTGGACCTACTAGAACACTAAGTCTCAATGGCAAACACTTTGGTTTTGTCATTGTAGACGATTTCTCTAGGTTTACATGGGTAAAGTTCCTCGCACACAAAAAATGAAGCAATGAGACTATTTAAGGAATTTTTCAATAAAATTGAGCATGGAAATGTTCAAAAAATATGCTCAATCCGCACTGATCACGGGGGAGAATTTGATAACAATTCCTTTTTTGATTTCTGCAGGCACCACGGGATAGAACATTTGTTCTCCTCTCCAAGGACTCCGGAACAAAATAGAGTAGTGGAGAGAAAGAATAGAACTTTGGTGGAAATAGCTCGCACTCTTTTGGTTGAAAGTCAACTTGCCAGGACATTTTGGGCAGAAGCGGTGACCACTTCATACTACATACTCAATAGAGCCATGGTAAGACCTGTAATAAAGAAAACTCCCTACGAACTTCTGAAAGGTAAGAAACCAAGTATTGGGTATTTCAGAGTTTTTGGCTCAAAAGAGTTTATACATAATAATGATAAAATTGATCTAGACAAGTTTAAGGCCAAAAGTGATCCAGGTATTCTTCTTGGATACTCAGAACACTCTAGAGCTTATAGGGTGTTTACTATCAAGAATAAAACTGTGGAAGAAACTCCACATGTTGTTTTTGATGAACGTCATGCAAAATCTGACAATTTCAATACTCACACGACTCCTGATGAAGATGATAAAACAATCCTTGCAGAACCACTTCAAGTAAAATTCAAGAAAAACTCTCTAACAGCACTAAAGCTAAATGTGAATCATCGCAGGTACAACGATGATGAGGACCATCACATCCTCTTCAAAAAGGGAGAAGAAGAACCTGATTAAATCCACAAGAGGATGAACCTCAAGCTGAAACTCCTCAGCACACCCTCCTCTAGAACAATCTCCTCAAGTACAAGATCAAACCAGACCTTCAACAATCACAAATGTCAGGTACTCTAAAGATCATCCACTTGAGAACATAATAGGAGATGTGAATAGAAAGGTTCAAACTAGGTTTCAAGTTAGGGAAATAGTTGAACAGAATCATCTAGCTTTTGTTTCTCAAGTGGAACCCAAAAATGTTGAAGAAGGTCTAAAAGAAAACTCATGATTGATGTTATGCATGAGGAGCTTGGGCAATTTTAGAGAAATAATGTCTGGAGTCTAGTTCCTAGAACCCCTGAAATTTTTGTCATAGGGACAAGATGGGTTTTTAGGAATAAACTAAATGAAGAGGGAAAAGTGGTGAGAAATAAGGCTAGACTGGTTGCAAAGGGTTATAATCAGGAATTTGGTGTGGACATCGAAGAATCATTTGCTCCTATAGCTAGGCTAGAAGCAGCTCGAATCTTGTTAGCATATGCATACTCAAACAAGTTCAAACTTTTTCAAATGGATGTTCAAACTACCTTCCTAAATGGCTACATTAAGGAGGAAGTCTATGTCTCTCAACCACCTGGCTTTGAGGATCATGATAAATCTAACCATGTGTTTAAACTGCACAAAGCACTTTATGGTTTGAAACAGGCACCCCGAGCTTGGTACGACAGGCTAAGCACATTTCTGGTAAGCAAACACTACTCAAGATAATGTAGACCAAACTCCTTTTACTAAAAAAGTTCACAATCACAATATTTTTGTTCATGTCTATGTGGACGGTATCATATTTGTTCTACTAACCCAACTCTGTGTGAGGAATTTTCAAAAATATATGCACAGTGAATTTGAGATAAGTTTAATGGGGAAGCTTCAATTTTTTCTTGGTTTATAGGTTAAATAACTGGAGGATGGTTTTTTTATCAATCAATAAAAATATGTCAAGGAGCTACTGAAAAGGTTTCAGTTTGAACAAGCTAAGCCTGTCTCAACACCAATGACACTACAACAAATTGGGGCTATACCTACAGAATTTACCTACAGTGGGGTAATACGTAGGTATATACCACAATTATAAATGTTACATCCGTCCATTGCAAGGTTATGCACACGCTTTTTTTAGTCATATGTAGATATGAATATATAGTTACGGTTTTGATAAAAGCATGAGTGAATATATTTATTTTAGCCATAGTTTACTAATAAGTGTAAAAAAAGATGTATACACCTATGAATAGTTATTAAATATAGGTATTGATGTATTCATAATGTCCTAAAAAAATAGGAACCGTGAGTGTAGGGTTCGGCGCCAATGCTTCACTTAGCGCGGGAAATAAAAAGATTGGAATATTGAGGGTTTGGCGGATTCCACCATCGTCGCCTTCCGAGTCCTCCTGAAGCGCGCCGAGCTCGGCCACCACCATCATCGCCTTCCAAGTCCTCCTGAAGCGTGACGAGCTCGGCCACCACCATCATCGCCTTCGCCTTCCAAGTCCTACCGACGCCGACTGCACCCTCGGCCACCACCATCGTGGCCTTCTGAGTCCTCCTGAAGCGACCGCGCCCTCGGCCACCACCATCGTCGCCTTCCTAGCCTGACGCCGACCACGCCCTCGGCCACCACCATCGTCGCCTTCCAAGCCCGATGCCACCCGCCCTCGGCCACCACCATCTCGCCTTCCAAGCCCGATGCCAACCGTGCCCTGGGCCACCACCATCATCGTCCAAGCAGGACGGCGACCGTGATCATCACGCCCTAGCACGCCCTCGGCCACCGTCGTCGTCAACGCTAGACCCCGACCGCGCCCTCGGTCACCGTCGTCGTCGTCAAAGCCAGACCCCGACCGCGCCCTCGATCACCATTGTCGTCGTCCAAGGAAGACGCCCGAAGCTCCTGTGCCCATTGTAGCCCCTGCTACCGAGCTCGAGAGAAGCGTGGGTCGTCATCGCCGTTCTCTGCTCCTTCATCCAAGGTACGACGTTGTAGTGACTCAAAATGATGTCCTTAGAAAGGGGGAGATAGATACCTGAATATATAAGTACAAGCCGTTCGTATAGCAGGCTATGTACATTCCTACAACAAAGGTGCTGTCAAATTGTACTCAGGCACCTTTGAAGACAAAAATCAACATGCCATTGCATGATCTCGCCTACCATGATCCCCCAACATAATATTAACAATGTTTAAAACACATGGTGCTCTTAGATATGGTGTTTGCTCTTAAATTTCCTCCTTTCCAGCTCTAATTTGTGACTCTGTGATGCATCTTTTTTTTGTGTTAAAGATCTGCCGAGGGTGCGTTGAGTGCTTCCTGATTCTTACTTGGATGTTAAAAACAAAGATTATGGATGTATGCGAAGCACCTTACACTTTGTAAAAATCCCATGCTTTTGCTTTTCGACATGTACCAGCATACCTAATGAACTGTGATCTGTTAGCTGCTGGATATGATATTAGCACGTGAAGTAATGTGTATGTGTAGGTTTATGCTTTTGTGTAAATTAATGGTAGGTTAAATGGTATCATTTACATTGTGAAGTGCCTTTGTACTTCTTGTTGAATACACATTTATGTTTGTGAAGGCCAATGGTTTATGCAGTATGCATAGACTTAAAAAAAAAAACCGGTGAATCCATGCTGCAAAAGAAGTTAAAAGACACTTATAGTCCTGTACTATGGCCATATTAGCATTATCTCATCTGCTTACTGAGACATTAGCATCAGTGAACTTAACACAATGTTAGGGCCCAGATGTAAATAAGATCATAAAAGTTTCTTTGTTGATGTTTATGCCTTTATACTACTACTTCATCTCTTCCAGGGCATTTGCACGTGATTTGCTTAGTTAAACAGGAGGTTATTGTTTATTTGTTCTCTCTTATATTCTACAAGAATTCCCTCTGTTCTTCTATTTTGTATTCATTGCATGGCTTCCATGAGAGATTCTCTTTTTAAGTCTTGACCACTATTTGAAGAGATCTCTCGTTTCTAATTTTCCATCCAGTGCTAGTCTATTTGTTCTTAACGTGCTTATTTTTTTATCACTTGAGAAACATCATTTTCTTGTTTGAAGGTGTGTTTTAAACATTGTTGATATGTTTTAAACATTGTTGGATCATGAGCACTCAAGTTGTTTTTGTCTTGCTGCTGTTTGCTCTTACCAACATCTACACCAAAGATATCGAATGCAGTGAATATGTGAATATGTCAGTGCATGAGCGCTCAAGTTGTTTTTGTCTTGTTGCTTTTTCTTTCTTGATAAACTATTTCTCAGTATAATCTAGGAGCTCATGCACTGACATTGGTCTCTTGTAAGCATTTGAATGGTTAAGCAAGTCTTCTATATATGTGAGTTGCATTGAATGCAGTGACTGTGTCACAGGTTACCATGTCATTGAAAACCCATCAGTATCAGTACCTAATTAATTTACATCACAAAATTATGAAACTTCTATTCAACTCTAATAAATCAACTATAATTAAATATTTGATATATAAGATCCAGCCTCCTATTTTGTTTTAATTTTCTTTTCTAAAAGTGGTATGATTGATTAGCTCAATGTCAACATCCTGGCCTACTGTGGACGTGACAAAAGTGGAAGAAGTAGAGGTCCATCCATCTTGCAGCTGAAAAAAGACTTTGGAGGGGGAGATTTGGTGGACCACCATAGTTGGAGCACATGTGCTACTGGCTCCACACTAGAAGTCCATTGACCGACTGCTGCATGTTCTTTTCTCTTTTCTTGATGGTATGTTCCTCAATCTTGGGATTGAGATAGCTTAACCATTCAAATGCTTACAAGAGACCAATGTCGTGCATGAGTTCCTATGTAAAGCATCTTGGAGTCAGAAAATAACCTGGTCAGATCATGGACTTTTTTTATGGTAAGATTCTTCTGTTGATCAGAAAATAATGCATGGGTCAAGGGATCCCAATTTCTTTTCTCTGGTCTGGCTTGCAGCTTTCTAAACTTCCCATTTCCTTATAGTCAGATCATGCACTTGTGAAGTTGGAGGGTAACATGCCAAGAGATGCTGCACTGACTCCTTTGATTTAAATTCATATGATTATTTTTTCCGTCACATAAGTAAATGAATTTGCATGAGATTTTCTCTTAAAAGTCTTTTGGAGTATGCTCACCTTTCAAATTAGCATGAGATAATCCACATTAGTTGTTGACGAAAATGATCATGGGCTTGTAAGATTTGTGGCCCATTTGCTTTGTTGAATGGGAGGGGCTCTGATGTCTACATAGTACACTCTAGAGTTTACATAGCACGTTATAATGGTCTTTATTTTATGTAGTTGTTTCACTTATACTTATAGAAGAAGACGATGGACTGGAGTTGGATGGACATGCCAAGGTATTTGTTGAGATGTATATCCCTTTGTTCATAAGTACTTGGAGATGATGAATAAGTAACTTTGATGTATATGTCTATTTGTGTAGAGACACAAAGGAGTATTATGATGGTGTAGATGAGTTCATTTCCTTCGCATTTGACGGCAGATCGAACAATCACATGATTAAATGTCCATGCCTCCATTGTGTATGCACAAGAAGATTGGATAAGAAGACAGTAAGAGAGAACCTATACTTCAATGGAATCATTAAAGACAAGCAGTTTTGGAAATTTCATGGTGAACCATCAAATGTACAAGTGGAGGAGGAGATTACAAATACTGGCTTACATGAGATGCTACGTGATGCATTTGGGATGGCAAAAGATGCAGACGGTCAAGATTCAGGCATAGGTGTTAAGGATAAAGATGACAACACTAACAGGTTTTATAAGTTAGTGAAAGATGCTGAACAACCCATTATACCCTGGGTGTACTAAACACACCAAGCTTTCTTTCATTGTTAGGATGTTCAATATTAAGTGCATGGGGAGTGGAGTAATAAATCTTTTGACTTGATGTTGAAGTTGGTAAAGAGGTTCTTCCAGATGGAGACGTATTACCAAATTCATTTTTTGAGGTGAAAAAGTTATTAATGATTTGGGAATGTCGTATGACAAGATTGATTCATGTCCCAATGATTGCATGCTTTATTGGAAAGAAAATGAGGAACTTCAGTCTTGTCCAAGATGCGGAGAAAGTAGATGGGAATTTAATGAAAGACTGGCAATGTTGATAACAAAAGACGGAAAGTACCCAAAAAAGTTCTTCTGACATTTTCCAATCATTCCAAGGTTTCAAAGGTTGTATATGTGCTCAAAATCTGCAACTAACATGAGATGGCATTTTGACCAACGTCGTGAAGATGCATTCTACGTCACCCTGCAGACTCTGCTTATTGGAAAACATTAGATGCTGTGGATGGCTTTGGTTTGGAGGATAGAAATGTACAGCTTGGTCTTGCTAGTGATGGATTCAACCCTTTTAGCACTATGTCAATTAGTCACAGCACTTGGCCTATGCTCTTGATACCATATAATTGCCACCATGGGAATGCATGAAAAGCCTGAACATATTTTTATCTTTACTAATCTCTGGTCCAAGGCACCTGGCAATGATATAGATGTATATCTACAACCTCTAATAGAGAGGAGTTGCAGATGTTATGGCATGGAGTTGAAACTTTTGATGCTTTCACTGGGTCAATGTTTCAGATGCTGCTGCCATTTTATGGACCATTAATGATTTTCCAGCGTATGCTTGTCTTTCTGGATGGAGTACGAAGGGTCGATTGGCTTGTCCTATATGTAATAAGGACACCATGTTCTACTTGGTTATTTGCTAGTGGAAAACATTTTTATCATGGACTCGTAGGTGGCTACCAAACAATCATAAGTTTCGATCAATGTCACACGTTTGATGGAAACAAGTGGAGAGAAAGCCAAGGAGACTATCTGGAGATGAGGTGCTGAAACAAGTAGCAATCTCACCTTCACTTTGGGAAAGACATTAGGAGCAAGTTTGAAAAATAAGAGAAAGTTATTCAAGAGACAAAAAGACAAAGAAAGAAAAAGATAAGGTTGTGTTGCAGTCCAATGACACTGAGTTTACACATTTTTAAATTAAAAGAAGCAAAGTATTTTTTTTACATTGCCGTATGGAGGTCATTACTCTTGCGTCATAACCTTGATGTTATGCATAATAAGAAAAACTTTGTGATAGCATTCTTGGTACACTTCAGGAATTGATGGTAAAAGCAAGATGGGCTAAGGCTCGACAAGATATAGAAAGTCTTGGTATTAGCCATCACTTCATCCACAATCTGTTGGACCTACAAAGACGCTTCTCCCACCTGCATGCTTTACTTTGAGCAAGGCTGAGAAACAGGTAATTTTTCATACTCTTAAGACTGTAAAAGTTCCAGATGGCTATGCTTCAATATCTCAAGGCATGTGGATGTGAACAATGCAAAAATATGGGGGTTAAAGAGTCATGATTGTCATGTGATTTTGCAACAACTACTTCCAGTGGCCGCTCGAGGAATGATGCAAAAAGTGAGTACTACGATCATTGATATATGTTATTTCTTTGTAGACTTGTGCTCCAAGAATTCATCAGGAGACGATTTTTAATCACCTTGGGGAATGCATTGCTACAATTTTATGTAGACTTGAGATGATCATCCTTCTAGTTTTTTTGACATTATGGTGCACCTACTCATTCATTTACATGAAGAAGCTAGGCTGGTGGGCCTGTACATTACCGATGGATGTATCCATTGAGAGGTATTTAATTATGTCTCTTCTATTTTTGACAATTGGTTTTTACATACTTATATGATTTTTTTATATTGAGAATTTTGTGTGTAGATATTTGGCACGATTGAACTCATATGTACGTAACAAGGCACCCCAGAGGAAGTATTGCTGAGGGTTATTTAGCTGAAGAAACACTGTTACTTTTGCATCATGTTATCTTTCTGATGATGTAGAAACATGGTTTAATAAGCCATCCCGAAATCAAGAAACCATGGTCTAATGTAAGCCTTGATGAATGAGAGCGTAGTCAAGCACACCAATATTTTCTATTCAATTGTGATGTAGTGGCCCCCTACATAGAGTAAGTGTTGTGTCAAGAATTTTGACGGCATTGTTAGCCTTGATGTATGTTTTTTCTTATTCCACCTTTCATCTTTATTAATATGTAGGGAACACATTTCACATGCCAAGAGTAAACAAACCTATTTTTCTAAAGGGAACACACATCTCTAGAATGTAGAATTTCCACATTGGTTCAAACAAAAAGTAATGGTTACTGAAACTTGCATATCTTGGAAATTTTTATGAAAAGGTCATTTTATTCTTGATACTGACTGATTTTTGACATAATTATTAGGTGCAACAGTTGCAATGAGTGGGGCGAATTGTTGTCACCAAAATTACGTTGGTGAAAGACGTCCCTTGAGTTCAGTGAAAAAATTCAAGGCTTGCTTGATAAACGGGTTTCGTTTTCCACACCCGAAACTTTGAAGAACATCGGAAAACTCCAAATAGTGGTGTATTGTTATCTGCTATGACTCAAATAGTGAGGAACGCCTCATTCATGGACATATAACTTACTATGGATGCTTAATGAAATAATTCAATTAGATTACTACGGGGAAATAAGACATTGTTATTTAAATGTGATTGGATAGATGTAGGAAGGGGGTGAAAGAAGATAAAGGGTTTACGTTAATTAATCCAAGTCATTTGTTGAGGACAAACGAGCCCTTTGTCTTAGCATCACAAGTGGAGCAGTTTGGTATGTTGAAGATCCTAAAAATAGGGGTGGTTTGTTGTTAGGAAGACCCATCCTAGAGATCTATTTGATGTCCAAGATGGCAAACCGTGACAAGAGGCAATCTTAGATATTGCCCTCAACACATGGCAATGCTAAAGAACATGATGTTGTGATGATGAGGCAAACATGCAATGGGAGAGAAATGATGTTGATTGGCTAGAAGTTACTTTAAAAACTATCCAAAAATGAGCAGGTTGTGTTGGTTTCTGAATGCCTGAATTGTAACTTGTCTCATTTATTTTTATTTATTTACTGAATTTAGTTTTCCGATCTAATTTCATTAAATAACAAATTTTGTAGGTACTACTGTGAGGATCAAGCTTTTTCAAAATTAATATTGTTGAGGCGTACGCATACAATTTGTAATGTATGCCTAATACTTTTATCTCATTGAAATGGGTATATTGTTTATGTAAAAGTTTACTTCGTAACTTGAACCATTGAATATCTCAGGGGGAAGAAGATTGCTAGAATGTTGACATTTGCAGATTGTAAAATGGAAGGTCCTCGAACTTGCAGCAAAGCTACCAAAATGTCAAAGACAAGGGAAGGAGGAAAATTGGATTCTAAGGCCTTTCAATTATATTTTGAGTAGTGTCATTTTATAGTCTATATCACTTACTTTTTAATAGATTGTCTGACATATTTCATCTTTTATAGCCATATGTGGGAAAGTACACCAATGGAAGCGAGAGACACATTCACATACATAGATAGCTTGTGCTTCAATGCATACATGAATGCGCCAACAACGAATATGAGCTCATGGACCAAGGCCTCAGATATTTGTCAAAGAGATATACATTTGTGCCAATAGTCTGCTGTAAGCATACATATTCTCATGGTATTTGTCCTTTATTGAATGCATACTTCTTTCTATTGTAAGACACCAAACACCATTACACATTTATATCTCATGTGAAATAGGGGACATTGGAATCTTCTAATCTTATGCAACTTTGGAGCAAGTTTTGATTCCAACATTGAAAAACCATGCATGTTGCTTCTTCATTCACTCTTAACTATTTGTGCAAGAAGTCTTCAAGTTCAAATTATAAGGTAAACACTATTATGATTGATTATGTATTATTACATTGGTTTTGTTTTCATCTAACTTACTAGTTCCAATTTGTCATCTTTGCTTAGTTTTGTTATGGATATTTACAAAGCAGTTGGGCGAAAAGTGGACAAGGACATTATTGCGCAAATTCCTTTGCAGTTCCAAAAGTAAGTTTTATACATAATTTGTTCATAACAATTGCTTCATTGACAAAGTTATATAAATTTTGCTCAATTATCTTTATTCATTTTACAGGTGCCACAACAAAAGATGGTGAGGAATGTGGCATCTTCGTCCTATATTTTATCCATTGTTCATGCGGATGCACCAAAAAGTGAATGTTCTGAAGGATATCCAGATTTTGTATTTTGTTTGTAACTTGTGCTGTAAATCTGTGAATGTTTCATTTTATAATCTTTTGCTAATATCAATTTTCATTTTTGAAGCTTACGGGAGCATGGTTCAATAGAGACGGTGGGCAAGTTTATGAGGAAGTTCGATTATTTCTAGCTCGGAACAAAGATAATGTTACTTCAGAAGTTGATTTGCCAATATGAAAGAAGAGGAAATGGAGGAAGAACAAAAGCCTGTGAAAACTGCTTCCTCTAGAAAGCGTGGTTACACCACCTGTCATCATGTGTATGCAATGGAGGAAGGTCGTCGTATTTGTGTGCCGTGGAATGACATTGGCCAGCCAGTCGGGCCAGGTGGGCGATCATTAGATCATTTTTGGGAACTATTGCAGAGATCCAAATAAAATGCCAATCAATTTTCAAGACTGGAGAAAGTTGCCCAAAACATGAAGGATGATGTGTTTGCATATGTTCAGGTAATTGCTTAAAAGAAACTCTTCTTCTCTGCTTTGATCCTTCGCATAAGTGATTCAATTTAATTTGTTTGTTCTAATTTGTTATCAGTCTAATTTAATTTATGTCAGCAATTAGACAGTCACCTTTAGTTCCAAGTTTTCTGCATGTGCTTGAGAGTTAGTTTCTCCTTTGTCATATGGTTCTATTTTCGTAACTGTCTCTCTGCCTACTTATTGTCCCATTCTTCTGCTATCCTGAGCTTCCTCTTGTGGCTAACTTGGCCTGGGAGAAGTCCATTTTTGGTGGTTCTGGCATGCATTCTGTTAAATGCAGGGTCCAGTCCATCATTTATTGTTATGCTTGGATTGGAAATGCTGGATAGTTTTAGTTACTGAAGCATTGGCTTCTGCATCATTTAATTATTTATATCAGATAATCCACAGTGAGAACCACTTGGGTTTGTTTTCACTTATGCATCATCGGTTTCATGACTGGTGAGATCTATAATCGGAGAATCCAATGTTGTACAACACACCACACACCTAAATGGGTTGACTAGATGGAAATCTGATGACTAACATACTCTAACCATCCAGAAATAGAATAATAGCAGCAAAAATGCTCCTGTTAAAAGACAGGGATTGTGCAAGTGCCAGTTTTTCTGCATGTGCTTGACAGTTAGTTTTTTCTGCACTAGTTTTCACCGAGACATGTTTGTATGGCCAGAATTGTGGGTTGAGCTGGTTCGCATTTTGGGTCATATTTTCTACACTAGTCTATATTCTTACACTTATGTTGTTTGGGCTCTAAGTATTATGTTTTCATGTTATGATCAGAGAAAAATGATATCTCAGATGAAGGAAAAAATGGTGTTGCCAGATTTGAATAATAATGGCGCTCTTGGAAATATGTCAACCGCAAGTTATACTTCAAGTATAATGGGAAAGCAAAGCAGAAAACACAACCAAATGTGCCACGGCTTGATGTGGATCATGGAAAGAACAGTTCCACAATGGACAACCTTGGAGTGGAAGGTATTTTAAGAGAACAATGCTCACTGTATTTCCTTCACATTTTTTTAATATATTTTGGACTTCTGGCAGCGGTCAAGCGAAACAAATAGAAAGAATAAGGGTAAACAAAAGTGGTTCCATTGTGCTGGGACTAGATCTGTGGCGGACATACATGAAGAGGAGGTTTATAACTTTAGTTCAATGTTCAATCTTATCATTGTTGAATTTTTACAAACTAACTAAAATTATTTGTTCACAGCGTGTGAAAGGGCACTTGGATTTGGACCATAGTGATTTGTTCATAAAGAGACATACACGAAAGGATGGGAAGCCTACGAATGAAGCTGCAAAACATGTCATTGTAAGCCTATGAATATGATGCGCCATTGATATGTATGCATGAACATTGCTAGACGAACTTTTTATTTTGAGATACACTGGCCCTTTTTGTCGAGATAGACTTTTTATTTTGAGATACACAACTTTTTTTTAAAGTAGACTTTTTATTTTGGAATACACACATGGCCTTTTTTTTTTAAGCGGACTTTTTATTTTGTATATGGAGGTCATGTGCTTGATATACAGAGGCCATGTATGTATGGATGCTAATATGCTTTGTTCTTTCTTGCTATGGATGCAAGATCTTATATTGTTTCAAGAAAATATAAACTATGAACTGCAGGGTCAGCTGTACTTAGATGGATTTGTATGTCTTCTTGTGTAGAATGCCACTCAAATGACATGTCAGGTGATGTCTTACCACAGCTTTCCATGAATTTAATTTTGATAGATGCGCGTTCTTATCATTTTGGTCGTCTCTTCGTCTGTTCATGTATAATCTTTCTGGAGAAGTGGATTCTATAGGGTGAATGGTGAAATGGCACAACACTTAAAGAGACTTGGCAAGAAGGATCTCATGACAAAGGTAGTGAAAAATCTTTCTTTATGAATTGTTTTCTCTTGTAGTTCTAACTGCATTTTTCTATTTTATATCAATGTATAAATGATGTTGGTTTTTGATCCAAAATGGGTATGCTTTCATTCATTCCTCATCCTACAGGTGCTTCATAGTGAGAAAATTTGTATTATCTTTTTTTTCTTTTAAATTTGTATACAAGGGGAATCAAATCTTCAAATTAAGATTGGCTATGTGACCAAAATCTGCATCTGTTCTCTAGATCCCTTTTGATACCCGAGTTGCATATATCCTGAACAGTTAGCAGTACCTTTAGATAAATCTTCAAATTAAGACCTGCAGGATGACCATTTGCTATTTTCTCATACATTGTTTTTGGTTTGATAAAACTAGCTGTAAATGTTTGTATTTTTCACTTCTTCAGTTATGGTAAAGTCACATGCAATTTTTTTCAATTTAGAGTATTCGTTTATGAAGTTTATTCTCCCAGTTTACATCCTTTTAGTAGCATTTTGACAAATTATCCATTAGGTTTTGAGAAACCTTCTGCAATTAAGCAAAGGGGAATAGTTCTGGAACTTGATGTCATCCAGCAGGCACAATCTGGTACTAGAAAAATTGCAACCTTCTGTTCTAGAATTCTGCAGCAACTGAACTATATTGTTTAGTTGACTGCTAAGCACTTGTCCTGGCACCAACACGTGAAATTTGTTGATTTTCTCTTTGGAATTTCCCCTTTCTCAATGCTCATTGGCCAAAAATTGTATGTAAAATTTTACTTTATTTTTTGGTCTACGTTTTGGAGTGAATGGACAGACTAGAAGTAATAAGAACATATATTACTTAGATAGTACATATACCTTATTAATGTGGATGGTGTGGATTACAGGGGCTTCTAGCATCAAGGTTTGCCTTCTCCCTCCAGTTCTGGTGCATCGGCAGAGGATGGCACGTGGTTGTGGCGGTCTAGGATCGCCTTCTCCCTCTAGTAGATCATAATTACAACTCTTTTGGTCATGTCTATTCTTTCTCCATGTCTTTGATTAAGTTCAATCTCTTCGTAAATATAAGAG
This sequence comes from Colocasia esculenta, assembly GCA_014218235.1. NCBI lineage: Eukaryota > Viridiplantae > Streptophyta > Magnoliopsida > Alismatales > Araceae > Colocasia > Colocasia esculenta. The sequence continues at coordinate 68,778,374 of CM024763.1, read as the reverse complement.
TGGATATTTATGTGGATATTTGAGTGGACATGTGAATGTTATGGATGTGAATGTGAATGTGAATATTGTGGATTTTAATGTTGTTTTGCCTATGTGATGCAGATGAGTGGTTATGGATTATAGTTTTATTTTAGCCATGTTAATGTATCTATATTTGTATTACATGTTTACATCAGATGTGGACAGGTATTTAGTTTATATTTGTAAAAAAAAAATTACACCTATGGTTTTTAATATTCATGACTAACTATCATTGCATACAATATTGTAAAGCCATAAGTATATATATTGTAATATTTATTCATACATTTATTTATCATCATCTCAAAAAAATGGTATTACTACGGTTACGAAACAATCAGTATAGATGACCTCTACACTTACATTTATTTATCATCATCTCAAATATATATTACTACACTTATAAAACCATAAGTATAGATAGCAATACATATGCTTTTTAGGAAATTTACCTATGATTTATATAAACCATGACCTACGGTTAATATTTGTATGAATAACCCAACATATACCTACGATTATTTTTCTGTGGGTATAGTCTTTAGTCACAGGCGCATGAGTGTCGGATTCAAAACGTAGCACATTCCGTAGGTAAAGAGTTTTACCTTCGGAATTTTGGCATATACCTACAGTTATTACGTGAAGCTATAGGTCATTTTTTTTGTAGTGTGAGCACAAGCATAAAATTTGAAAATGATGAGAAAGGTAAACCGGTTGATGCAAAGCAATTCCGAGGTATGATTGGCTCACTCATTTATCTTATTGCAAGTAGACCAGACATACAATTCAGTGTTTGCCTTTGTGCTAGATATCAATCTAGTCCAAAGGAAAGCCATCTGATTGCAGTTAAGTGAATATTCAGATATCTCTCAGGTACGTGTGCTTTGGGCCTTTGGTATCCAGCTAGAAGTAGTTTTGAACTGATATCATATTCTGATACTGACTATGCTGGATGTAAAATTGACAGGAAGAGCACTAGTGGCTATTGCCAACTGCTTGGTGGTTGCATGGTTTCGTGGGCATCCAAGAAGCAACACTCGGTTGCACTCTCCACTGCAGAGGCAGAATATGTTGCTGCAGGGAGTTGTGAGGCTTAAGTGTTGTGGATCAAAAGTCAATTTTCTGACTACAACATTGACATTGGATGCACACCTATCCTATGTGACAACACTAGTGCTATAAATCTATCAAAGAATCCAATCCAACACTCCAAAACAAAGCACATAGAAATCAGATATCATTTCTTGAGAGATGAAGTGGCTAACAAATCTTTGGAACTTAGCTTCATACCCACTGACAAACAACTGGCTGATATATTTACAAAACCATTGGCTGAGGATAGGTTCACTACATTGAGAAGAGAATTGGGCTTATGCAAAATGCAATGATCTCAATACCCAACTTTGGAGTACAAGTACCTTGTGAGCAATAACTATGTGGTATATCAAATGGTGATGTGTGGAAGAACAAGTTAAGCTTGTTTGGAAACTCTCATTATGCGTGAGAAAAACATTCTCTACCACGTATCCATAGTTAATTGCAAACAAGGGTCATCTACTCTGAATAAGGTATATGGATTCATTTCACCTTGCCCATTCCCTTTTTCAAAGAAATGGAATTTTCATGTTCTGCTACTTATTCATGAATTTGTGTGCTAATGCTTGATAAATCTGTGGAAATCTAGTGAAGTTGCTTTGAATGCTTAGTCTCCACTTGCACACACTATGGGGGAGGAAACTCTAGCTAGATGAGTGACTTTTTGAGGGAAACACTTTCATGTCCTCATCTCACTTTTTCCTAGCTTGGAGCATCTTTTTCTATCTCCTCCTGGCATTCAAAACTGTCCTGCACACATCCCTGTCGACAGTAATATTGCAAACTGTCGACAGAAAATCCCTCACAGAACCCAGAAAACCAGCACTGTGTGCATCTGTCGACAGGGCCCATCCTATCTGTCGACATATTTCTTCAAACAGAACTCAGCACTCTTCATTTGTGTGCATCTGTCGACAGGGTCCATTCCCTCTATCGACAGTTCCATCTTTTTCAAGTCATTCCTCACTTAATTGCCAATCTTTTTGATGAGCATACTTCTCATGAGTATTTAAGGTGAAAAATGATGATTGCATACATTATAATTTTTTTTTATCCACAACATATCTAGGACTTTGCCTGCATCAAAATGAATTTGGCATACTATTCTTGCGTGAGTCTAGGTTGTTTCATTTTAAGTGCATCCAACAACACCCATGAGTCTAATGTAACTCACTTGAATAACCTCTTATGAATCATTATTTTTCAAAGTCATGTGCTCAATCCTAAGGTCATTGAAGGGTAAGTCTTTCATTGGTTTTTTAAGTATCATCCACTTCCTGACCTTGATGTGATCCGTACAAATTATTATGGAGCAGACACAACTAAATTAACAAAAAAAAGGGGAAAAATCAAACATCCCATCAAATTAAAACAAAAAAAAGGGGAATAAAGGCAGAGCAATGTTGAGTATTGCTAAGTAACCGGGGATATGGGCATCACAAATGTCTATCTTCGCGTCAAAAGGCTTACTCATTATCTCTGTACAATGGTATGATGGACATATCAACCGAGTAACTGGGGATATGGGCATCACAAATGTCTATCTTCACGTCAAAAGGTCAACTGATCCTAATTACCACTTTTTCACTCCCATGCCCTTTTCATGCCAAAAATTAGATTGTGGTCTCCTCAATTTGTCTTGTCAAGGGCACTTAGTGGTTAGCACTTAATTACCCATGCAACATTATCCTTCATATATCTTCTGATTGTCATCCACTAAGAAAAATAATTTCTTGCAATGGCCTTATTCAAGGGGGTCATCTTACAACCTCATGATTTTGTTCCCTGCATTTTTCATGTAGCAACTTAGAGTCCGGGAATTTTATTTCAAAATCATTGTTGTTGCTAGATGTGGTCTAAATATTTGTGGCTATGACTTGTTATAATGTGCATTTACCTAGGTTTCATCTTAAACCAAATTTGATGCTCATGGCCTTCAAATTCCATCAAAAACCCATCACTGGCACACTTCTTGTATGTGCCTGTCGACAGGGAACTGTTCACCTGTCGACAGTCGCAGGCAGGGCACTTTTTGGAAGCCCAACGGGCAAGCTTTTAGGGCTGATTTCGTGGGACCCAACCCTTTCAAATTCTCTCAAACCTTCTTTAAAAAGTTCCCACGAACCCTTCCTCCCTTCCCCCCTTCCAAACGCCCTTCCTTCATCTGGTTCTCCCCAACACCCCCCTTCTCCAGGGCAAGAGCAGAGCGCCTGCACTTCGTGGTTGCTCTCCTTCCTTGTGTCTCCTTCCCTTTCTCGAGCCTCTCAACACCTAGATCCCTTCCTGAGATGGCTCCTAAGGTGAAGAAGCTTGCCTCCCGATGCCATCCTCGCTCCTCCCAAGATGGCGACAGTTCTAGGGCTCCCACAGAGCGCCGCACCAAGCACAGGGAGGATCGTCTACTGGAACTGCACATTCCTACTCATCTGCAGCTTCTTCCTGCTCATGGCACCTTCACCAAGTACGTGCAATCTTGCTACATCGACTTCGTATCACTGGAGGATCTCTTTCCAGGGTTGCTGCCTCTATTCGACGTCTAGGGTTGGTCTCATTTTTGTTACCATCACAAACGGTACTCCCCAACCGCTATGACTGAGTTCTTCAATAATCTTAGACTGTCCACCAATGGTGACCTCTATACTATGGTGAGACAGACTCCTTTTTTGATAACTCCCAACTTGCTCTCCACTGCACTACAAATCCCTAATTCGGGCCTTGATATCCTGACACATCATCCCGAAGCATCTGAATACCACCAACTCATTACTTTGCAGCCTTACGACCCTACGAATCGTAGGCCCCTGAATGCCAACAAGTTTCCTCCACTTCATCGTCTCATCCACCATATATTCACTACAATCATTGTCCCTAAGGATGGCAGTAGGGAGCTTGTGACTGCTATTCACAAGTCCTTGTTTCATGCATTTTTCAACTGTACTCCAGTGAACCTCCCACTTCTAATGGTCTCTCACATCCGGGCATGCCTTCGCAATCCCAATAGGTCTATGCCTTATGCTTGCCCCATTACGTCTCTTCTCCTATTCATTGGCATTCACATTCCTGATGAGAAGATGACTGAGCTCAAAAGCCACAACTCTTATGATCTTACTGCTACCCAGAGGATGGGCTATAAGCTGGTTGAAGGGGTTGTCACTAGAGACCTTAAAGGCAAAGGACCGTCCACTGTTGAAGAGGTCGAGGATTTTGATGATGGAGAAGAAGATGACAATGAACCTGCTGATGAAGACTCCCAGTCAGAGCCACTAGATGCTCCGAGAGATGAACACATTGTTCCACCCAGTGATCCACCAACTACTGAGCCTTCACTGAGAGAGTTTATCACAGCCCAACTTGCACAGATGCAACTTCATATGAACACGGGCTTTGATAGGCTAACTACACGGTTGGACACTGTTGATTCAAGTATTGAAGCTTTGGCAGACACCCAAGTCCAGCTACAGCTCAGGCTCACAAGGATGTCTACTGATTTTCATGAGCTTCGTCAGGCCTCAGCACCGTCGGGTGATGATGATGTTTAGGATGATTGGTCTAGATGTCTTTAGTGTTTTGGTCATGTTCTAGATGTTCTCAGTTGCTTTCCAAGTCATTTATCATGTTATCTTCTTTGGAATTACTCATGTGTCATATGTGCAACTGTGTACTGAATGTCAACTTAAAGACATGCACAATTTCTCTTCTTGTTTCATTGCTCTATGCATGTGTTATCTTTTTTAATGTTGTCAAAAGGGGGAGAACATCAATAGTGGTCAAATTGAAAATTTTGTCATCATCAAAAAGGGGGAGAATGTTGGGTTCTCATATGAAGAATCCTTATGAGAATGCTAAGCTAAATGACATATCCTTGTTTCTAATTATGACAAAATCATGGACCAAAATTGATGCATGACAAATGTGTAAACCATGATGACAATGACAAGTGGATGCAAATGATACACATACTTTGATTGATGATAAATATGTTGATTATGTCTCACTAATCATGTTCTCTAATGTAGGTGAGACTGCATTCAAGACCTTGTACCTCAAGCCCTGTCGACAGATCAACACAAATAGAATAAACAAGTTCTGGAAAACAGGCACCTGTCGACCGACCCAGCTGTACCTGTCGACTGATCCATGTAGTCAGCAAACAGGACTTCTGGAAAACAAGTTCCTGTCGACAGATGGTATGGGACCTGTCGACAGACGAAGAGAGAATCTAGATATGAGATCTCTGTGTGTTCCCTGTGTGGGTGTTTCCTTAAACCACAACTCTCCATACTTGAACACCCATATAAAAGGAACATTTTGGAGATATTTTGATACACAAGCAGCCACCATCATCAACCAAAAAGAAAACCTAAGGAGAAGAGTTGTTGCTGCTGTTCTGCTTTACCCTGCTATTAAGAGAGAGAAAGAACCGTTGTTCCAGCAGAGTTGAAGACAGTATGTCGTGGATTCAAGTTTCTCCGTCTACCCACGGCTATCAAGACAAAGTTTGAACTCCATCTAGACGTTCTCCAGAAGAGTTCTCAATCAGGATTCATTCTTTTCACTCAGAACTCTTCCAGTTTTCGCTTTTCTATTATCTGTGTGTGTGTGTGATTGTGTTTCAAGCGGCCTTGTGCTTGAATTACGTGGTTTTGAGTTGTTCTGATCGTGGTTGCACATCAGACATCTCGTGTGTGTGTGTGTGCTGTTGTCGCGAACTAGTTGACAAGCAGTCTGTTCTGTGTGTGTGTGTGGACCGTGGATGTAGGATGCACAAGTTGTGTACTCCGAACCACGTTAAAACTCTGTGTCCTATGGTTTGCATGTTTCTACGGTAGATGTTTGGTAGGCACGTTGTCTCTACACACGTATGATAGATTGTTTCTTTATCTATTGTCAATTCACACACATCAAAGTTGAGTTCAAAATCTGTTACAGGTTCTATAGTCTGTGTTTTCGCAAAAAGAAGGTGATAATAATTGTTAATCAACGGTAATATATTCAACCCCCCCTTCTAGATTACCATATAGGGAATTCTGCAACCTTTCAGAGGATAATCTATTAAATTATTTTTTATAGAGGGCATAGCATAGATAATTTTTAGCCTTATAATTTAATGACATGTTTCTCTTATCAGCTATGGAAAGACCATAAGTGGATTCGCCAAGGATTTCATAATCACCCTTTTCTATTACCTGCCACAGATCAAAATCTGTGTTTCTAATGAAGCACTTCATCCGCATCTTCCAATGCTGATAATCCTCACCATCAAAGAATGGTGGCCTTGTAACATACTGGCCTTCATAGTTGTGAGCTTCAGCAGCCATCTCTTCTCAAATCTTTAGATTCTTCTGAGAAGACCTTGCTCTGATACCACTTGTTAGACAGAGATGGCACTAATGATGTCCTAGAGGGAGGTGAATAGGACTTCTTGTGCTTTTAAAAATTTTATCTGAAATTAAACAGCACTAAACAAATCTGTTAGATTTTAGTGTAGTGTGTGATTCAAGTGTAAATTGGCGGAAACAATCACACAAGTGCACAAAGAGTTTTATCCTGTTTCGGCCCTTCCCACATGGAAGTCCTACATCCAGTCCTCAAGCAAACTGTAAGGTCTCGGGTCTTTAGTGGATCCTTATTGGGTCTGTAGTGGTTCTGTGTGGTCGACGACAAGACCATTGTCGTTGACTTGTGGTTGACGGCCAGGGCTTGCCGTTGAGTCTGAGTCAGCGTCCAGCGATGTGGACGTCTGAGGTTGAACTCAACGGCAGGGGATATGGACGTCAGTCTGTTGGCGGTTCAGTTGGCGACCACAGATGTGGACGTCGACTAACCAGTCCTGTTGAAATAGGACAGCCCGAGAGCAGAGCTTATTCTTCTCCTTTCCACTCCTTCCCTCCACCTTTGTCTTTCTTGATTCCTGCAGCTTCTGTTGGGTGATTTGAGCTCATGGGAAGCCCCTGGATCGTGTGGTGTTGCTAGATCGGGCGGGAAACGCAAGGTTTTGGCGTGATTCGGCGGAGTCTTCGGGGAGATCCGGCGCGATTGGTGGCTGTTTGGGGATTGATTAAGCGTTCTGAGGTAGGGACTTAACCCCTATAACCTTCCCCAGCAAACCAGCATGTCCAATTAACTTAATTGATGTGCAATTATGGTTTAGGGTTTGGGTTATATCATGCCGGAATTGAGGGTGGTTTGGATAATCTAGGTGTTAGATTGTCTATTTATGATATTCTGGTAGTGTAGATTGATGAGAGGAAGTGTTTCCCTCCATCAGTTAGAGTTTAGTTAAGTGTTTCTGCCCATTGGGACTGATTCGGTTCAGTTCTGGGTATGGGGGACTGAAGATATCAACGTCCACATCTGTTGACGTTGAGATCTTCAGGGGTGAGTTAAACGACAAGGTCGATTTCCGTTTAGTTATTGTTGGCGGCATAGGGGTTGCCGTCTATCTCTGATTGGCGGCAATCGATGTGGCCGTTTATATCCTGTCTCCCAGCAGACTTAAGTTGTGTGATTAGATGTGATTGACATGTGATGTCCGCCCTAATAGCATAAGTGGGCCAGGCTTAGAGTGTGACTCCGCCTGTGCATAAGAGTAGTTGTTTGTGGCACGAGGTGTTGCTTACTGTACGGGGTTTCAGACGTTGAGTGTGTTCCGTTTGTTGTACGCGCGTTGCGTTACCGTGTACCCGTTTCTGTTGTGTTACCTAGGTGTTGGTGCGACTCCGTCTAGACGACTAGCGTGTGGTTGTCCTCCGCTAGTGAGCCGGGACATCGAGTGCGACTCTGTCCTGTGCGTACTCCTTTTGGTGGTTTTGAGCCGGTCTCCATGGAGCCCCTTCTCTACCGCTAGGGTCAAGCGTAGGGGAAAAACCGGTCATGGACCAGACGCGAGAGAGAGCGTCTGTAGTGTGCACACATGGCTGGGGTTGAGAGCCTCTGTGGTGACGGGACGCCGAGCCACAGACCCTAGCTAAGTCCTACTTGCTGTGTGTGTGAGTGTGTGTTACTGAGCCGCGTGGTTTACAGTTTTGTGTTGTGGTGCGACGTGTGCTTACTTTCAGTTTTTACTTTCCGCACTTTAGTTTAGTTGCCGGTGGGGTTACTTTTCCCTACTGGGTCTCTTTTCTTGAGACTCACTCCCTTCCCTTTCAGGTGGGTCTTCGTCGACTCCCATTCCAGGCGAGTCTAGCCACTCTAGTGTTGGTGCTCCCTAGCTGCAGTGAGATGTACCTTTTTGTTGTACTTCTGTACTCTGTACTTTGTCTCAGACTCTGAGGTTGTATATGATATGTTCATATAGTGGAATTTTACTGCTTTGCATGGTGTGTATCTTCTTACATATAGTCTCCTCGGACTCTTAAATTCCTACCCTTCCGAGCTTGTCTCGTGGGTTAGCGAGTCAGAATTCGGGTTACTGGTTGTTACTGGTAATGCGGATTCTGGGTCGTTACAGTTTGGTATCAGAGCCTGGTCTGATGAGATATATATAAGAAAATACCCATCATGTTAACTCAGAGTCTAAAGAGTACAGTGCAGCTATGTAGTCCGGAGTTAGTTAGTGTATTTATGTGTGTATTTTGTTCTGTGTGTAGTTCTATGGCACCTAGGCGACGTCCTAGAGAGGGAGTAGCCGAGCAGGTGACTCGTCAGGAGGTTGGAGATGCTCCGCCACCTCAGCAGACGCAGCCTTTGCCACAGGACGCACATAGTGGTATTGTTCCGCCGCCGCCACCTCCACCTCAGGTAGCTCAGGGATTAGACATGACTCATTTTCTTGAGGGGATGGCTCAGTTTGTTGCTCAGCACCGTGACGCGCCGGTACCCCAGGGTGGTACTGGAAGGGTGTTGAGGGAGTTCTTGAAGTTTCAGCCTCCTCAGTTTTTGGGCCAGCCTGATCCAGATGTAGCGCGAGCTTGGTTAGATGCAGTGGAGCGGACTTTTCGTTCCATGGAGTGTGTTCCAGAGGAGCGAGTGCTGCTAGCCAGTTACCAGTTGCAGGCGCAGGCGTTGACTTGGTGGTCCGCTGAGTGGGAGACTACTTTCCAGTCTCGCCCACTTAGGCAGATTCTGTGGCAAGAGTTTATTGTTTCTTTTGAGAGAGCCTTCTGTCCTACTTACGTCCAGACGGAGAGGTTGTACCAGTTTCTGGACTTGCAGCAGAGGGACTCTACTGTGGTGCAGTACAGGGCTAGATTTGTGGAGTTAGGGCGTTATGCTCCGCAGATTATGGGAGATGAGGGTTTGAGGACTCAGCAGTTTGTGAGGGGCTTGAGGCCAGAGCTCAGGCAGGCGCTGATAGTTGCTCATGTCACAGACTTGGATGCGGCCTATCAGACAGCGGCAGCATTGGAGGCAGACACCTTGCGGACTCGTGCTCGGAGTGCAGAGGTTCAGACGTAGGTAGTTCCTTCTCAGCCTCGCCAGCAGCAGGGTAGTGTGCAGACGACCCCGAGGACTGTGACTTCCTATGCGTCCACTTCTACTGGGACGTCGGCGAAGTCAGGATCTCGGAGGAAGTTTCGGCGTGATAGGAGGCAGGCAGAGCAGAGGCAGCAGTCAGTTGGGAGTGTTCAGCAGCCGACAGATCAGCCTTCGCAGCAGGTACAGCGTACTTTTGCTGGGCAGTGTTACCGGTGTGACCAGATGGGTCATATGGAGCGAGATTGTCCTCTGTTACCTCGTGTGCCGCAGCAGCAGACCCAGTCACAGCCCCGAGTGCAGCAGCAGCAGCAAGCACCTGTGCAGCAGCGTCAGCAGACCGGAGGTTCTGGTGGGTCGAGAGGTAGAGGTCGTGTTACCCACTTGACTCGTGCAGACGCGGAGGCAGCTCACCTGGTGGAAGGTACTGTTTCAGTTTTTGGTTATGCAGCTAGAGTCTTGTTTGATTCCGGTGCCTCTCACTCTTTTGTGTCTGAGGACTTTTTAGACTCCCTTGGAGAGTTGAGTTTGGGAGAGTCTGTTGAGTTGGCAGTAGAGTTGCCGACGGGGGACTTTGTCCTTACGTCCTACTGTCTCGAGGAGGTACCTGTGCAGTTGCAGGATCAGTTGTTGTCAGCCCGTATGTTTGTCTTGCAGTTGCATGATTATGATGTGATTTTGGGTATGGATTGGTTAGACCAGTATGGTGCAGTGATGGATTGCCAGAAGAAGAGGGTGCACTTGCGGATACCTGGAGCAGCGGCGTTCTACTTCCAGGGTATCGTACCTCTTACTTCTCGCTTTTTAGTTTCAACTTTGAGGGCAGGGAGGTTGCTTGCTTCTGGTTGTCAGAGTTTCCTAGTTTCTGCAGTGACTCTTGACCAGTTTGCCTCGGGAGTGGGAGACATTCCTGTAGTGTGTGAGTTTCTGGATGTTTTTCCGGAAGAGTTGCCTGGTCTTCCACCAGAGAGAGAGATTGAGTTTATTGTAGAGTTGGTTCATGGCACTTTACCTTTTGCGCAGGCACCGTACCGTATGGCACCAGCAGAGTTGAGGGAGTTGAAGAGGCAGCTTGAGGAGTTTTTGGAGAAGGGTTATATTCGTCCTAGCTTTTCTCCGTGGGGGTCTCCTGTTTTGTTTGTCCGAAGGAAGGATGGTAGCCTGAGGTTGTGTATCGATTATAGGAAGCTAAATCAAGTGACCATCAAGAATAGGTATCCTTTGCCTAGGATTGATGATCTCTTTGATCAGCTTCAGTCTGCTTATGTTTTCTCGAAGATTGACTTGAGGTCGGGCTACTATCAGTTGCAGATTAGAGATTCGGACATTGAGAGGACTGCTTTTCGGACCAGATATGGACACTTTGAGTTTTTGGTGATGCCGTTTGGGCTCACCAATGCTCCAGCAGCCTTCATGGATCTGATGCACCGGGTGTTCCACCAGTTCTTGGACCGGTTTGTCGTAGTGTTTGTTGACGACATGCTGGTGTACTCCATTTCGGAGGAGGAGCACACCGAGCACCTGAGGATCGTGTTGCAGACCTTGCGAGAGCACCAGTTGTATGCCAAACTTAGCAAGTGTGAGTTTTGGCTACAACAGGTTCACTTTTTGGGGCACGTGATCTCAGGTGAGGGAGTTTCAGTAGATCCAGCGAAGGTTGAGGCAGTTTTGCAGTGGGAGAGTCCCAGATCTGTGTCTGAGATTCGTAGTTTTCTGGGTTTGGCAGGTTACTACCGCAGGTTTGTTCGAGACTTTTCTCAGGTAGTTGCACCCTTGACTCGGTTGACGAGAAAGGGAGTTCCGTTTGAGTGGTCGGATCAGTGTGAGCAGAGTTTCATAGAGTTGAAACGTCTGCTTACGTCGGCGCTAGTTCTTGCCTTACCTTCAGGTGAGGAGGGTTTTATGGTTTGCACAGATGCTTCAGGTGTTGGTTTGGGTGCGGTCTTGATGCAGCAAGGCCGAGTGGTGGCTTATGCGTCTCGCCAGCTTAAGCCCCACGAGGAGAGTTACCCGACCCACGACCTAGAGCTTGCAGCTGTGGTGTTTGCTTTGCGGATTTGGCGTATTTACCTGTACGGAGTGAGTTTTGTAGTCCGTACCGACCACCGGAGTTTGAGATATGTGTTTTCTCAGAGGGATCTGAATATGAGGCAGCGTCGATGGATGGAATATCTGAAGGACTATGATTTCAGCATTGAGTATAAGCCTGGAAAGGCGAATGTAGTTGCAGATGCCTTGAGTAGGAAAGCACAGATGAGTCATCTGATGCTTAGGGAGTGGCAGTTGTGGCAGTCTGCGACAGAGGGATCTTTCAGAGTTTCTTCCAGTCGTCGTCAGTGTGTGTTGGGCAGTTTGTTAGCAGCTCCCGCAGTTGTGAGACAGGTTGCTGAGGCTCAGCAGGCAGATCCCGAGTTGTGCAGTGTGTTGCTTCTTCCAGAGGTTGAGCTTTGTGAGGACGGGACTGTTAGGTTCCGAGATAGACTCTATGTTCCTGTTGAGGAGTCTATCAGGAGAGTTGTTTTGCAGGAGGCACATGGTTCCAGTTACTCTATTCATCCAGGGGCGACTAAGATGTACCATAGGTTGAGACGTCAGTTTTGGTGGCCTGGGATGAAGAGAGACATAGCGGCTTTTGTTGCTAGGTGTTTGGTCTGTCAGCAGGTGAAGGCCGAACATCAGCGTCCGGGAGGACTTGTGCAGCCGTTAGAGATTCCGATGTGGAAGTGGGACCACGTGACGACTGACTTTGTTTCTGGTTTGCCGAGGACAGCTGGAGGTTTTGATAGTATTTGGGTTCTTGTGGACAGATTGACGAAGACTGCCAGATTCTTGCCTGTCAAGACTAGTTGGGGTGTGAGTAGGTTGGCCGTGTTGTACGTAGAGCGGATTGTTCCTTTGCATGGAGTGCCGATCTCTATCGTGTCAGACAAAGATTCTCGCTTCACTTCTGGGTTCTGGCGCAGTTTCCAGAGAGCTTTGGGGACAGAGTTGGCTTTTAGTTCCGCCTACCACCCTCAGTCAGACGGTCAGTCAGAGCGGACTATCCAGACTTTGGAGGACATGCTTAGAGCTTGTTGCCTGGAGTGGCAGGGGTCGTGGACAGTTCACTTGTCGTTGGTCGAGTTTGCATATAATAATAGTTATCACTCCAGTATCGGTTTGGCACCATATGAGGCTTTGTACGGACGACCGTGTCGCACTCCTCTTGACTGGTTCGAGGTTGGCGAACGAGTTGTCACAGGGCCAGAGTTGGTTCAGCAGTCAGTTGAGGTAGTTCAGCTTGTGAGACAGAGGCTTCAGTCAGCTCAGAGTCGGCAGAAGAGTTATGCATCAATCACAGACGACCACTCGAGTTTCAGGTAGGAGACCAGGTGTTTGTTCGTGTGTCTCCTATGAAGGGAGTGGTGAGGTTCGGTAAGCGTGGAAAGTTGAGTCCTCGCTTTATTGGGCCTTTTACCATATTGAGCGTGTCGGAGGTTTGGCGTACAGACTTGAGCTTCCGTCAGAGTTGGCAGCAGTGCACGACGTGTTCCACGTGTCGATGCTTCGGAGGTATCTGTGACGAGTCTCATGTTTTGCAGAGTGCAGAGTGGTCTGAGGTGACTCCAGTGTTGACTGTACCAGAGTTTCCGTTGCACATTGAGGATCGCCGAGTTCAGAGGTTGAGGAACAAGGCAATCCCTTTAGTTCGTGTTGCGTGGCAGCGGCACTCCGGTGGTGAGTCGACATGGGAGCGGGAGCGAGATGCGCGAGCATTTTCCGTACCTCTTTGGTGAGTCTTCTTTCCTTGTGTTGTTTGAATTTTGAGGGCAAAATTCCTTAAGGGGGGAGAGCTGTAAGGTCTCGGGTCTTTAGTGGATCCTTATTGGGTCTGTAGTGGTTCTGTGTGGTCGACGACAAGACCATTGTCGTTGACTTGTGGTTGACGGCCAGGGCTTGCCGTTGAGTCTGAGTCAGCGTCCAGCGATGTGGACGTCTGAGGTTGAACTCAGCGGCAGGGGATATGGACGTCAGTCTGTTGGCGGTTCAGTTGGCGACCACAGATGTGGACGTCGACTAACCAGTCCTGTTGAAATAGGACAGCCCGAGAGCAGAGCTTCTTCTTCTCCTTTCCTCTCCTTCCCTCCACCTTTGTCTTTCTTGATTCCTGCAGCTTCTGTTGGGTGATTTGAGCTCGTGGGAAGCCCCTGGATCGTGTGGCGTTGCTAGATCGGGCGGGAAACGCAAGGTTTTGGCGTGATTCGCGCGGAGTCTTTGGGGAGATCCGGCGCGATTGGTGGCTGTTTGGGGATTGATTAAGCGTTCTGAGGTAGGGACTTAACCCCTATAACCTTCCCCAGCAAACCAGCATGTCCAATTAACTTAATTGATGTGCAAATTATGGTTTAGGGTTTGGGTATATCATGCCGAATTGAGGGTGGTTTGGATAATCTAGGTGTAGATTGTCTATTTAGATATTCTGGTAGTGTAGATTGATGAGAGGAAGTGTTTCCCTCCATCAGTCAGAGTTTAGTTAAGTGTTTCTGCCCATTGGGACTGATTCGGTTCAGTTCTGGGTATGGGGGACTGAAGATATCAACGTCCACATCTGTTGACGTTGAGATCTTCAGGGTGAGTTAAACACAAGGTCGATTGCCGTTTAGTTATTGTTGGCGCATAGGGGTTGCCGTCTATCTCTGATTGTGGCAATCGATGTGCCGTTTATATCCTGTCTCCCAGCAGACTTAAGTTGTGTGATTAGAGGCGATTGACATGTGATGTCCGCCCTAATAGCACAAGTGGCCAGGCTTAGAGTGTGACTCCGCCTGTGCATAAGAGTAGTTGTTTGTGGCACGAGGTTTTACTACTGTACGGGGTTTCAGACGTTGAGTGTGTTCCGTCTGTTGTACGCGCGTTGTGTTACCGTGTACCCTTTCTGTTGTGTTACCTAGGCGTGGGTGCGACTCCGTCTAGACGACTAGCGTGTGGTGTCCTCCGCTAGTGAGCCGGGACATCGAGTGCGACTCTGTCCTGTGCGTACTCCTTTTGGTGGTTTTGAGCTGGTCTCCGTGGAGCCCCTTCTCTACCGCTAGGGTCAAGCGTAGGGAAAAACGGTCGTGGACCAGACGCAGAGAGAGCGTCTGTAGTGTGCACACGTGGCTGGGGTTGAGAGCCTCTGTGGTGACGGGATGCCAAGCCACAGACCCTAGCTAAGTCCTACTTGCTGTGTGTGTGAGTGTGTGTTACTGACCGCGTGGTTTACAGTTTTGTGTTGGGTGCGACGTGTGCTTACTTTCAGTTTTTACTTTCTGCACTTAGTTTAGTTGCCGGTGGGGTTACTTTTCCCTACTGGGTCTCTTTTCTTGAGACTCACTCCCTTCCCTTTCAGTGGGTCTTCGTCGACTCCCGTTCCAGGCGAGTCTAGCCACTCTGGTGTTGGTGCTCCCTCCTGCACAGTGAGTTGTAACCTTTTGTTGTACTTCTGTACACTGTACTTTGTCTCAGACTCTGAGGTTTTATATGATATGTTCATATAGTGGAATTTTACTGCTTTGCATGGTGTGTATCTTCTTACATATAGTCTCCTCGGACTCTTAAATTCCTACCCTTCCGAGCTTGTCTCGTGGGTTAGCGGGTCAGAATTCGGGTTACTGGTTGTTACTGGTAATGCGGATTCTGGGTCGTTACACAACCATTGAGATTTTCATGTAGCACCCCGAAATTTTCTTCCAAGTAAATGGAAATAATATTTCATAATATCGGAAGTATTTAAAACATGCGTATCTTATCGTATGTGCTAAAACACATCGGAAAATTCCGTAAAAATTATAAATCAACCCTAAATATTATTATTAAATGTTTCACAAAGAAATTTCGTGCCAAAAAAATCATATTATCCAAGTTTAAAGTGTTTCGCGACTTATTATCGTAATTCATGAATAAGTCGTAAAACCATTATCACACGTACTCGATTGAGTTAGATGGACTTCAAATAATGTCATCTAATGCCCATCAAGAAATTTGGGTAAATAAAAATCATTTGGGCTAGGTTTAAGAGTTATTGTGACCGATTATCTAAATAAGGAGACACAAGTCAGAAACCGTTAACACGGAAATACGACGCAATCAAAATTAAATAAAAGTGTTGGGGAGACTTCCAACATTATATATTGATGACCCATTATCATAATTGGGCCAATGGGCAACATTTGGCCCAAAAAATCAAATAAAGCTAGAAAATACGTAGAATTCGTAACCATAAATAAGCTGAAATTAAAAGAGGCAATTAGAGTTGAATTGGGATGCAATCATGCATTCATGGCAACCCAAATTCATGCCTAACTATGAGGGGAGGTTTCCTAATGTCTCACACACTCAAAGGGAGGAGAAATCATCAAAAATAGGAAACCAAACATGCCAATCCCGAAATCCTCTTTTCCTAGTTATAATAGGACTCCTAAACACCATGGTTACTTAAATACTCTTCACCCAAACCCAGGAACGAATTAGAATTTGCTAGGGTCGTGTGGAGGAGCTCTTGGTGGCTGAGGAGCTGTGGAATGACCACAAGAAGCCGTTCTTCTTCCCCTTCTCATCTGCTGCGACCTGCACAAACCACTCTCTTGAAGTCGACCAAAGGTAGTTTTCTCGGGCAAATCTTAACATATCCTATACCAATGTGTAGAGCATCAAGTTAGCTTTCATTTCCCACTGGTTTCATCGAATTTCATTTAGTAGATCTTGATTTATAAGCGTTTTGCAAAAGTCGCGCACTGTCAGGGCTTTTCCCGTTCTTAATATGTTTCACGTGATTCAAAACCGAATTAGAGTAAAATATTATCATGAACGTTATTCTACTTGATGTCACGATCATCGTTCATGTTGAACGTTTTGTCTAAATCTCATTAGTTAGAGAGTTATGAAGCCCGTAAGAGAGTCATGCATAATACTGTGTTTTCGGGTTTGCAGTTAGCCTTAGGTTATTCCTGTTTTTCTTGAGATTTAAGACCGAAGTAGGTCAAGACTCCAACATGAAAGTTATTTTATTAGTCGTTAGGGTCATCTTTCATGTTAAAGGTTTTGTGTAAATGTCATTATTTTGAGAGTTATAAACTTCGTAATAGAGTCATGCATGATACTGCGTTTTTCTGGTTGCATTTAACTTTAAGTTCTTCATGTTTTTCACAAGGGCATAGACCGAATTAGGTAAAACCCCCAACATCAAAGTTCTTCCAATAGATGTACTCGACATTTTCTATGTTGAAAGTTTTGTCTAAAGGTCAGCATATAGAGATATAGGTGTTTTATTATATCGCTCCTGTGTCAAAACATGGTAAGTCTGAACCAAGAGCATGTCCAGCCCAGTCGGACTCAGGCGCAGATCCTGTGAATGCGACGGCTCGATGTGTCGCCTTCTGAGGTCTCGTCGCGACAGCCCGACATGTCGCGACCTGATTGCGACAATACCGTTGTCGCGATCATGCTGCCTGAATCGGACCGCCCCAGTCGCGTTCTTCACAACCCTCTGTCACCTTCTAGCCATCCCTTCGCGGCCCTTGTCCTGTCACAATCTGACACCCATGTCGCCTTCCTTATATAGCCCTGTCGCCTTCTCAGAATTTTTACCTGAAACCACTGTTTTCCTTACAAAGTTTTCCGCATATACCCAAGGTCTGTTAAATATGATAATTACTGTGTAAGTTACCTGTCTTGGGTCTGATCATTACATGATTGTTATTTAATGGCTTAAAATTGATTAACCCATTTAAAAGCTTTAATTACATGAATGCTATTCTAAGTGCTCCTTAAATGCTATGATCCATTCGTTCTACTTGTGATTTAATCTTCCTACTGTTCCTCCATGTTAAAATGATAATGGTTATCATAAAATCTTGCAAAACATGATTAGTTAAAGTGCATATTTTATTCAATGTTATATTGTTAAGTGCTTCATACGAGTTTGAGACCGATGGTTTGAGAATTGAGACACGCGTACCGCACTACACACTAGCACTATTAGGCACCCCTTCTTGGGAAATTGGAAACTCTCTACCGGTCATTCCGAATCGGTGACTAGCGACCTTTTTCCAAGGCCTCCGTAACTCCTCTGACCATGGATTCCCACATGGCCGACGAGTTGGTTGTACCATTGAAGTTCCCTGGAGATAGCGTGCACTCCTTTCTCTTCTTGTTCTCGTGAGTGTGACTTACAAACTGGACTAAAGCCATTATGTAAAGATTGAACGAAAGTATAAATCGTACCGTTATGCTGCCGAATTTATCTCTTGACCATTGTACTCGTGAAATCATGTTCCATTACTTATTACTTGTTCTCCTCATCATCACGAACATGACATTACACATGCTTACTTATTGAAACTCTCATTGACCATTATAAATGATTGTGGGTATCTACATTTAAAAATTTAAGTGAGATGCTGACAGGGCACGACATGTGTCCAAGGGCTCCAATCTAGCCCCAATGACGGCGAGTCATAGATATACTGTTAACCATGGGTATAATGATTACTGGCGTTGCATCTGCGCTGGGAAAATCGTGCGTGCGTGTTGAATGATAGATACATAACCACATACACGTGTCCTGGTGTACATTCTTGATGGATCTTTTCTTGGTGTACATTGGTGTCTACGTGCCTGATTAGTGTTACTTGATCGTGCTCGTGCGTGCTTGCTTGCTTGCTTGCGTGATATGGCCATCCTGCATTTAATGCAATTAATGATATCTTGCATTTCTTGACATCAATTGAAATCTTGCGTGCTTGTGCAAAGTGATCTATTGCTAGTTCTATCTTGTTCATCAATCTTGTTCTATCATGATCTCTCTCTCTAGCTTGTTTTTATATCATGTTTTAACGAGTTTTTATTCGTACTTGCATATCATTCATCGTACTTGCCTAGTTCTAAAATGTTAATCACTTATATCATTGCCCGCACATTGAGATATAAATCCTACTGGGCTAGTTTGCTCATTCCCTACTTTTACCCAATCTAGGTGACTATGAAGTGCAAGAGGAAGAGCAAGTCGAGGATGGGAATGCGTCCGAGTGAAGAGCGTCCCAAACATGAGTCTATCTATAGTTAGTTTATTTTGAATGTTAGATCAATGTAGTAGGAAGTGAGGCATTATGTACTTTTGTTTTTATTGAGTCTTAGTCCTGTAATAGTTTCTATTTGAAATACAATGAGTTGAGATTCGAATACAATTTATATTGAGTTCAACATATGGGCCCTATTATGATGTTGTGTTGATACACATTTAGTGCGTGCTAGCTAGAGGCTTATTTGCCGACTGTCCACGTCTCGAATATCGACTCGAATTCTTCGAATTAATATCCGCTGCGTAATTCTCGGGACGTGACAGTTTAGTGGTATCAGAGCCTAGGAATACCAAATAGGATATGTCTCAGGAATAGGAGATACCTATGGAACCTAGGTCATGAAAATTAAATACAGTTCTGGTGAGAATGGGTAGAGACTGGGAATATGTTAGAAAGAATTAAACACTCCTACTCATTGACTCTTATAATGTATCTAGAGAGATTAATTGTTTTCTATCCTTTTCTCAGGAACCCTCATAACTCTTACCCTCAACTGCAATGGCTCGTAATCAGTGGCAAGTTATGCAAGAAACCGTGGCTGGACTGACCCAGGCATTACAAAATGTAATTCAGGCTGGCAATCAGGCTGGAGCTGCAAGGAATGGAGCCGGTGATCTGCACCGGAATTTTAGGAGTTTACACCCTCCTCGTTTCTCAGGATCCCCTAATCCGGACGAGGCAGAAAATTGGCAAGAGGAGATAGAAAGGATTTTCCAGGTGATGCAATGCACTAATAGAGAGAAAGTGGTACTGGCCACTTTCATTTACTAAAGATGCTCGAGCATGGTGGAAGGCCACCTCGGCCCACCTGCCAACGTAGCTGAACTGGAGTGGGCCGGATTCCTGGAGATATTCCGAGGAAAGTATTTCTCTGAGAGAGTCAAGAGAAGAAGGCAGCAGAGTTTGCCACACTAAAATAGAAAGGGATGTCCGTGGCTGAGTATGAGGCTCAGTTCGCACGACTTACTGTGTATGCCCCACATTTGGTGGGAACAGAAAGATTAAAGGCTAACCGTTTCATGGACGGGCTCAGGCCTATGTTCATTGAAAGGCTCGAACCACACAACATTCAACCTACACTGAGATGGTCCAAAGAGCTCAACTGGTAGAAGATACTATGGCTAAGGTGGAAGGCATGAGGGGAAAGGACATCTCAAAGCCGACCTTTACAAAAAGGGGAGCAGTCGATACAACTGGAACTTTCCCCAATAACAATATAACAACAACAAAAGGCCAACCACTGGGAAGGACTATAGCATGGAGAAAAAGATCAAAGTAGAAGAAACAACGATTTTTGAATATTGTATCTTTTGCAACAAGCCTGGACACAGAGCGGAAGAGTGCTGGAAGAAGGCAGGAGCTTGCCTGCGATGCGGGAGTCGTGACCACCGCCTTCCCAACTGTCCTATGTTAAAAGACCAAGTTGGAAGGAACCAAGAAGTGGTAAAGCGTCAGGGACACGTGAATGCAATAACGCAAGCGGAGCTCCCGGAAGGAGGTATGATTTTTAAATGCCTAGACTGATCTTATGATGTTTTCTTATTGGTAAATTTCTAAGTGGGGGAGATCATTAAGGAGAAATTGGAAAGGGATAATCTAGTAATTATACCATAGTTCCTTTGGTGGAGTAAGATGGAGTTATAACAACCGTGGAAGGAAAACAGGAGTGGAAGGAACCAAATGAATAGTACGGGTGGCCATAGGTGTAGATGTTGGACTAACCTCCACGATGTTGAAACCAGTTAGAAGAATTAAATCTGAAACGACCTCAAGGATCATAACTTTCAAAATCCAATTAATGATCAATGAATTTGGGGACCAAATTCTCTTAAGTGGGGGAGGGTGTAGCACCCCGAAATTTTAATTCAAAGTAATGGAAATAAATAATTTCCATAATATCGGAAGTATTTAAAACATGCGTATCATTATCGTATGTGCTAAAACACATCGGAAAATTTCGTAAAAATTATAATCAACCCTAAATATTATTATTAAATGTTTCACAAAGAAATTTGTTTCAAGAAAAATCATATTATCCAAGTTTAAAGTGTTTCGCGACTTATTATCGTAATTCATGAATAAGTCGTAAAACCATTATCACACGTACTCGATTGAGTTAGAAAATTAAATAAAAATCATAGATGGACTTCAAATAATGTCATCTAATGACCCATCAAGAAATTTGGGTAAATAAAAATCATTTGGGCTAGGTTTAAGAGTTATTGTGACCGATTATCTAAATAAGGAGACAAGTCAGAAAACCGTTAACACGGAAATACGACGCAATCAAAAATTAAATAAAAGTGTTGGAGAGACTTCCAACATTATATATTGATGACCCATTATCATAATTGGGCCAATGGGCAACATTTGGCCCAAAAAATCAAATAAAGCTAGAAAATATAGAAATTCGTAACCATAAATAAGCTGAAATTAAAAGAGGCAATTAGAGTTGAATTGGGATGCAATCATGCATTCATGGCAACCCAAATTCATGCCTAACTATGAGGGGAGGTTTCAATGTCTCACACACTCAAAGGGAGGAGGAAATCATCAAAATAGGAAACCAAACATGCCAATCCCGAAATCCTCTTTTCCTAGTTATAATAGGACTCCTAAACACCATGGTTACTTAAATACTCTTCACCCAAACCCTAGGAACGAATTTAGAATTTGCTAGGGTCCTGTGGAGGAGCTCTTGGTGGCTGAGGAGCTGTGGAACGACCACAAGAAGCCGTTCTTCTTCCCCTTCTCATCTGCTGCGACCTGCACAAACCACTCTCTTGAAGTCGACCAAAGGTAAGTTTTCTCGGGCCAAATCTTAACATATCCTATACCAATGTAGATCATCAAGTTATCTTTCATTTCCCACTGGTTTCATCGAATTTCATTTAGTAGATCTTGATTTATAAGAGTTTTGCAAAAGTCGCGCACTGTCAGGGCTTTTCCCGTTCATATGTTTCACGTGATTCAAGACTGAATTAGAGTAAAATCTTAACATGGAAGTTATTCTACTTGATGTCAGGATCATCTTCTTGTTGAACGTTTTGTCCAAATCTCATTAGTTAGAGAGTTATGAAGCCCGTAAGAGAGTCATGCATAATACTGTGTTTTCGGGTTTGCAGTTAGCCTTAGGTTATTCCTGTTTTTCTTGAGATTTAAGACCGAAGAATCAAGACTCCAACTGAAAGTTCATTTATTAGTCGTTAGGGTCATCTTTCATGTTAAAGGTTTTGTGTAAATGTCATTAGTTTGAGAGTTATAAACTTCTTAATAGAGTCATGCATGATACTGCGTTTTTTCTGGTTGCATTTAACTTTAAGTTCTTCATGTTTTTCACAGGGCATAGACCGAATTAGGTAAACCCCCAACATCAAAGTTCTTCCAATAGATGTCCTCGACATTTTCTATGTTGAAAGTTTTGTCTAAAGGTCAGCATATAGAGAGATATAGGCGTTTCATGAATATCGCTCCTGTGTCAAAACATGGTAAGTCTGAACCAAGAGCATGTCAGATCCCAGTCGGACTCAGGCGCAGATCCTGTGAATGCGACGGCTCGATGTGTCGCCTTCTGAGGTCTCGTCGCGACAGCCCGACATGTCGCGACCTGATTGCGACAATACCGTTGTCGCGATCATGCTGCCTGAATCGGACCGCCCCAGTCGCGTTCTTCACAACCCTCTGTCACCTTCTAGCCATCCCTTCGCGGCCCTTGTCCTGTCGCAATCTGACACCCATGTCGCCTTCCTTATATAGCCCTGTCGCCTTCTCAGAATTTTTACCTGAAACCACTGTTTTCTTACAAAGTTTTCTGCATATACCCAAGGTCTGTTTAAATATGATAATTACTGTGTAAGTTACCTGTCTTGGGTCTGATCATTACATGATTGTTATTTAATGGCTTAAAATTGATTAACCCATTTAAAAGCTTTAATTACATGAATGCTATTCTAAGTGCTCCTTAAATGCTATGATCCATTCGTTCTACTTGTGATTTAATCTTCCTACTGTTCCTCCATGTTTAAATGATAATGGTTATCATAAAATCTTGCAAAACAGATTAGTTAAAGTGCATATTTTATTCAATGTTATATTGTTAAGTGCTTCATACGAGTTTGAGACCGATGGTTTGAGAATTGAGACACGCGTACCGCACTACACACTAGCACTATTAGGCAGCCCTTCTTGGGAAATTGGAAACTCTCTACCGGTCATTCCGAATCGGTAGACTAGCGACCTTTTTTCCAAGGCCTCCGTAAATCTCCTCTGACCATGGATTCCCACATGGCCGACGAGTTGTTGTGCCATTGAAGTTCCCTGGAGATAGCGTGCACTTCCTTTCTCTGCTTGTTCTCGTGAGTGTGACTTACAAACTGGACTAAAGCCATTAATGTAAGATTGAACGAAAGTATAAATCGTACCGTTATGCTGCCGAATTTATCTCTTGACCATTGTACTCGTGAAATCATGTTCCATTACTTTACTTTGTTCTCCTCATCATCACGAACATGAATTACACATGCTTACTTATTGAAACTCTCATTGGCCATTATAAATGATTGTGGGTATCTACATTTAAAAATTTAAGTGAGATGCTGACAGGGCACGGCGTGTGTCCAAGGGCTCCAATCTAGCCCCAATGACGGCGAGTCATAGATATACTGTTAACCATGGGGTATAATGATTACTGGCGTTGCATCTGCGCTGGGAAAATCGTGCGCGTGTTTGAATGATAGATACATAACCACATACACGTGTCCTGGTGTACATTCTTGATGGATCTTTTCTTGGTGTACATTGGTGTCTACGTGCCTGATTAGTGTTACTTGATCGTGCTCGTGCGTGCTTGCTTGCTTGCTTGCGTGATATGGCCATCCTGCATTTAATGCAATTAATGATATCTTGCATTTCTTGACAATCATTGAAATCTTGCGTGCTTGTACAAAGTGATCTATTGCTAGTTCTATCTTGTTCATCAATCTTGTTCTATCATGATCTCTCTCTCTAGCTTGTTTTTATATCATGTTTTAACGAGTTTTTATTCGTACTTGCATATCATTCATCGTACTTGCCTAGTTCTAAAATGTTAATCACTTATATCATTGCCCGCACATTGAGATATAAATCCTACTGGGCTAGTTTGCTCATTCCCTACTTTTACCCAATCTAGGTGACTATGAAGTGCAAGAGGAAGAGCAAGTCGAGGATGGGAATGCGTCCGAGTGAAGAGCGTCCCAACATGAGTCTATCTATTAGTTATTTTGAATGTTAGATCAATGTAGTAGGAAGTGAGGCATTATGTACTTCTGTTTTTTATTGAGTCTTAGTCCTGTAATAGTTTTCTATTTGAAATACAATGAGTTGAGATTCGAATACAATTTATATTGAGTTCAACATATGGGCCCTATTATGATGTTGTGTTGATACACATTTAGTGCGTGCTAGCTAGAGGCTTATTTGCCGACTGTCCACGTCTCGGAATATCGACTCGAATTCTTCGAATTAATATCCGCTGCGTAATTCTCGGGACGTGACATTTCACTAACTACCAAGAGAACTTGGCCTTCTCTCACCCTTGATAGGTATCACAAGCCCACTTGCTCCCAAGCAAGTCTTCCCTTACCAGGGGTACAAAGCTACCTTCAACAAGGTCTTCCCTAAACAAGAGGGGAACAGCTGGAACAAACCTCCTGCAGAACTACACAGAATAAAATGTAAAGACACTTGTGTGTTTGCCTCAAACAATGATCAAACACTCCTATTTCAGAAAGGAGAAAATAGTAAGAATTGCAACCAAAATCCTTTCTGAATTGGAGGGTAGACTGACAGATGACCATTACAATGCCACCCAAACATCAAGACTTTGTGACTAAGGAGAGCTAAAGGATTTTCTGAAGGATGAAGCTCTCTAACTTGCAGCTCAGGAGAAGGCTTGTAAGCAATCTTTTGCTAGCAGAAGACAAAAGTGAATTGAAGAAGAGGCTAGCACAACTCAAGTGTTGTTGAAGTGAATGCTCTCTTGTATTGTGTATATATATGCTCTTCTTCAAACTTCGACTTCTATATAGGTTTCAGAAAAAGTAATCGTTTGAAAGGTGTCCGTTAGAATTCTAGCCGTTTGAGGAGAGGTCTTGGGTCCCTTGGATGGCCTTTGAGTTTGTTATTCATAGGTCCTCCTGTCCTTGTCTCTTTCCAATGTCTTTATAAGAAGCTTGCAGCTTCACAGCTAAGGGGTCAACTTCCAATTAAATCGTCTATGTAAGCTCTATGCTGAAAACGTGTTTCAATAAATGATCTGTAGCAAAGACAAGACAAAAAGAAGAGAGTACCTCCATACTTTTTGTGGTAGGTGTGTCATAGAAAAATAAGAAAAGTATGGAAGCCTCGGACAGACAAACTTTCAGACCAATAAAAGGGAGGCAGACAGTTGCACCAAAAAGTAAGGTGTGGGTCTGACAGTGGTAGGTGAGCCTCTGCCAAATACCCATGCGTCTGAAATCATTAAATGTGTGATATCTTTTTGAAGGCAACGAAAATCTTCCTTTCTGTCATGAAGCAAGAGACAGTTTGATTAAAAGTTACAAATACAAACATAAACAAACAAAGATGATTATTTTAAGTATAATATGTCTCATCTTGTCAGAATATATTTAAATAATGATAATCTGATAGACTGAGAAAATATTCAGTCAATGTAAGTTCTAACAGAAATCATATTAAGAAGATAAGATGATATGCAATCAACATTTCATAAGTTGATAAAATAGTATCTACACAGAAAAAAAAATAGTACAGGACTTGTTAGTGAAGTCGGATTCAGAAGAGAGTATAATTCGAATCTAGGAGTCAAAGACAGAAACATGAAAATAGACTAATTTGACTTCATCAGAAGTTGCATTGAGATTATATCATTTGACTTTGAAAGTTGGATATAAGTGCATTAGAAAGTCATAATTCGACTTCATGGAGTTAGACAGAAATAAGACAGAGAATTCGACATTAGAAATCAGATATAGAAGAATTCAATTTCTGAGAACTGAAGTCCAGAATGAAGTATCTGACTGTATAATGTTTGATTTAGAGGAGTTCGATTTCTAAAGTATTCGACTATATGAAGTCAGAGGTGACAGTCGGATACAGTGTAGCAGTCTAGACTCGGAAAATTTTCGAGATGATTTTGTGCAAAAAAAATTTTGATTCTAAAGAAGTCGGAGTCCATAGTCGGATTCATTGTGATACATAGAGTAGTCTATGGACTTAGAAAATCTTTTCAAGATAGAGTTTGTCCAAACCATTTTTTGTGGTATATATAATTGATAAATTTAATTTGTAGAAAGTCTTTTAAAGGTTTTGTCATAGCAAAATCATGATATTATAATAATTTAAAATCTTAAATGATTTTCTTAGGGGTAGTTGCTCAACACACTGCATGATATTCATAGCACTCCAGTTAGCATTTGACTTCTTTATCTCCTCTTGAGTCAACTTCTCTTCATCTTTAGACAACTCGTAAGGTCCATTACTCACCACCCTCCAAATTTAATAATCTTGTGCTCGCAAAAACACCTACATATGAGTTTTCCAGTATGCATAGTTAGTTCCATCAAAGTAGTGGGGTCTATTCACAGAATGACCTTCTGCAATGTAACCTCTAGAATCCATTTCACACGGACCTCTCCTGGTTGTTAAACCAGAAAAATTGGAGAGCCTAGCTATGATACCACGTGTTGTGTATGGAATGAATATCTAGAGGGGGGGTGAATAGATATTGACCAATTTAAAAATTAAAATTTCGAGATTAGGATCGGATCAGATGAAACAATCTAACCCGTGGACATCCAACCACATGAATGCAAGTGATATTTTTAAGGTGGTTCGGCTCCAGTGTGGAGACCTACATCCACCCCTCACTAAACCAAGTGAGGCTTCACTATCAACTCAAATGTGTGAGACACTCACACAACCGCTGATTCATAGCTTCTGACAGACCACTGATTCATAGCTTTTAGATTGTTCCAAATCTCACAAACCTTACACACACATGTTGGCCCACTTACGGTTGGCAGCAAGACTAACCTAGAGGGGGGGTGAATAGGTAATCTGAGATCTGAAATAAAAATCACCACTAAAAATGTTTGGTTAGTCTAAATAAGCGTGTGCAAAGAAAGTTAAGATGCGGAAGCAAGCACTCAAGGAACACAAAATATTTTTCCCGCTCGAACATGTTTCCCGCTCGAACTCAGGTGAAGTACCTGAGAACGCGACGGCTCGACAGGCTGCGTTCTCAGAGCCGTCGCGACCATCATCTTGTCACGTTCTGAACGCGACAAGAGACCCCGTCGTGTTCTGGCCGCCTGAGCAGATAGCCCTGTCGCGACTCGTACAGGACCCTGTCGCGATCTACCCTGACCCTGTCGCGATCTTTACTGGCCTACGTCGCGTTCACAGGATTTTGCATGAAAACCCATAAAAATTATTACTCTCACGCCTTTTTAACAGTCATACACGCAGTAAAAACACCATTTTAAAATGGAGTTATATTGAATGCTTTAAAAGACATATTCACGACTTCTTTTCTATCTATGATTTCTCTCTCACATGCACACACATGAACCATCCATATATGGCTGAAATATGGCATACAATACCTCATAATGTGTCTGGTAATTTATTGCAATAAAGTATATTAATTGCCCTATTTTAAAGGACTTGTATTCGTTTCCTGCGTTGTTTATATACCAATATCAACGCTCCACTGTTCTAGAATTCCTCTAGAACGTCGAGTACCTATTTTTATATACACACTTTACTTGGCTTATGGTGAACTCTCCATCAGATATTCCTTTCGCCGGACTAGTGAACCCTTGTACAAGGCCTCCGTAAGTCTCCCCTGATCATGGATTCCCACATGGTCGACGAGCCGGTTGTACCCTAACACCCATTACACCTTTAGGGATCGATATGATCCAAATGGCTATTAGAAGTTCGCACTTACCTTGAATCACGTCGAACCTCTGGACTTGTGCATAACATGGCTAGCGGGAAGATCGTGAGTTCCACCTGACTGCCAACACCATGTGCCCGTGTTGTGCAACTGTTACTATCGCCTGTTTACTCAGAGAGTTACGTGCATTGTCCCTTAGCCCTCATCTATACTCTACTCTCTCATCTATTCACGTTCACTCTACTATCTCGTCCATTCATCTAGTACTCTAATCTATTCCTTGGTACTCTATTTGGCCATTAAATTGATTGTCTACGATAAAAATATGACTATGCTAGGCAACATTATAAGGGCCCGGTCTGGTCCTTGGGAGGAGCACCTGAAAGACTATAAGTCGCGGGGGTCTAATGATCAGGGTGAAGGCATACACCTAACGCATGAACACACAAGATTCGATCTATGGCAATCAATTAATCAAACAGTCAATTATTGGTTTACTTGAAACTCGTGGTTGAAAGAATATCGACCAACACTTGCTATCGTGACTTGTGCACTGTTGTGCAACTGTACTTGTTATCTTGTTATACGGCCAATCTGATATCAAACTTGTCATGCTATACTCTCGTGCATTGTGCTATTGTCCCTCGTTATCGTGTACTAGTACTTCCTATATGTTTCTCGTTACTCTCTCTAGTTATCCTGCTTTATAAGACATTAATCACTTAAAGCATGCTTGATCCTGAGATTTAAGTCCTACTGGGCGTTATCGCTCACCCTGCGTTATTTGTCGTTGTGTTCTCAGGTGAGACCGAGGATGAACCATACACTCAAGAGGACGAGAACGACCTGGAGTGATGTCTTGAGTACCCTAGCGTCCTATTGCTATATTTAGCGTTGTAGTAGTTAGGTTTGAAGTTTAGTCTTTTACTTTCTTTCAATGTAATTGGGCCCTATAGATTAGCTCTGATATTAGTGGTTGTAACTAGGCATTGGAATGTATTAATGAAGTGAATTTTCTTTAGTATTATTCATTGTGCAATGGTTTGATGTCTAGCACTCGCTCTATACCCGTTCACTTTAAACTGCCTCGCATTCCGATATTCCGCGTCGGGGCGTGACCGAAGCAACTCACTGGTACACACCCCAGTAGGTCATCCCTTCTAACTAGGAGGAACACTGTGTACAGTCCCACAGCCGCACACAACACCCAGCAGCACTGGTCTTATCTTCTCAACAGAATAGGAATACTTCTGAACACAGAAGCAAGGACCTGAAGCCCCTAGATCAAGCTCAAGATACACAATGAGATGCTTGATCTGAGACTGAGCCTAAGAAAGAAAGAGTTTACAGGACAATACTCTTCTTAGGCTAAACCCCCAACTCTCTCGCTCAAATACACAGAGATGCACAAAGAGAGAATGAGGAAGGAAGAGAGAAGACTGCTTGATTGCTTCAGCTTGAATGGGCTCGAGCTCTTTCTCACATCTTGCTTCAGTGTGTATGGAGTTGGCATTTCTCACATAATGTACACTCTTTGAAAAATGATCTTCAGGAAAGCTCTTCTGATCTCTGGATCTTTTCTTTTCGCTTCTCCCTTTATATGGATCTGCTTTGAACAGATCCTTTGACTGATAGCCATTGGAGATTTCTGAACCGTTGCTCTTCTTCTTCATCATCTTCTTTCCTTTGAGTCTAACGGCTTACTTGTTGTGCCTACTGGCTACTTGGTTTTGAGGGAGATGTTTAGTTGGTGCGCACTTCCAAGGATGCCAGCAGCAGGTCCAAGATGTTGACTGTGTAGAGGTAAACTTGTAGGCATTAAATGCAAAGCAAATAGTTAGACTCATGAAGTCCATTGTCAGATGGCCCATATCTCTTTTTGCCTTCTGTCTGTATATCCTGTAGATAGCTAGAAGTGGAATGAGATGTTTTTCTTTTGTTACAGGAGGACAGAGATCCTATCAGACAAGCAAAAAGATCTTTAGTCAGAGAAATAAAAAGTTAATTATATGAAGTACATTTGAACTTTTATTCGGCACCAAAGACAATTTGAAACATTTGAAATATAGAGGAAATCGATGTTTTAGTATAATAGAGTCGATGTGAAAGACAATCGATGTTCCAATGTAATCGTTGTTTCAATGTAATGCATGTATGTTGTCGATGTTTTAAGTGTAATCGATATTTCAATGTAATCCATGTATAAAATCGATGTTTCAATGTAATTCATGTATGTAATCGATGTTTAAACAGAAATCGATGTTTCAATGAAACCGATGTTGAACTAAAATCGATATTATAATGAAGTCAATGTTCAACAGAGTCAAAGTTTAAGTTAAAAGACAATCGATGTTCAAATAGAGTTCATGTTTAAACATAAATGATGTTCAAAGAGAGTCGATGTTTAAGTGAAACATAATCGATGTTTAAATGAAATCGATGTTCAACTAAAGTCGATGTTTGAATGAAATCGATGTTGAACCGAGGTCGATGTTGAACCGAAGTCGATATTGAACCGAATTGATGTTTAAGTGAAATGAACCACAGTCGATGTATTTGTATAGTAATTGATGTGGCACTTAGTCAAAATTAGTACAATCTAATAATGACAATTGGGGTATTCTCTCTCTAGTTTCTAGAGAGAGAAGCTCTGAGGATCTTGCTTCTTCTCGTCGGTTCTGCTCAGGCCGCCGGCCCTAGTGGCTGGCAGCACTTTTGGCTTTTGACGTTTCTCCATGGAGGCCCCTGAGTTGGCCAAAACCGACGCTGGTGATGTGCCTTTGGTAGGGAGGCATTCTTATGCCCAAATCATAGCGGCTTCTAAGCCTCCTCCATCAGTTCCTAATGGTTTTAAACCACCAAGCTTTATAGATGCAGGTGAGCCTATAGTATTTTTCTCTAAGGAAGAGGTAAGCTTGTCCATTAATATACTAAAGCTAGTCGTTATTGTCAGACGTTCTTATGGCCGATGTTCCATCGCGGAGATCAAGTCCTCGCTGTCTCAAAGGTTACATCTCAAGGGAGAGTTCATCATCAGTATGTTGAATAATAGACATTTGCTCATTCGTTTTGATGCTGAAGAAGACTACTTATCTGTTATATTGAGAAGGAGTTTGTACATTAAAGGTCTATTATACAGGTTTTTCAAGTGGGATGCCCACTTTGATTTCTCTGCAGATCCTACAGTTTTACCTATATGGATTGGTTTTCCCATGCTCCCGGTTAACTATTATTATGATGATTTTCTCAAGTCCATTGCAGGCAATGTGGGCCAAGTTATGAGAATTTATGAACCAACATTGGCGCTAACTCAAACCAATGAAGCTTTTGTTTGTGTTGAGTTGGATATCTTCAAGGCTAGGCCTGATAGGACCTGGATAGGATGTGGTTCTGATGGATTCTAGCAAAAAATCAACTATTATCGGATACTAGCAGTTTGTGGTTTCTATCACAAGCTTAGCCATGTGGAGTCTAAATATGTTAGGAAGAACAAGAAGGATGATATCCAAGAGGCCATGCCTCTCACGCAGGGAGTTAATAGCCAGGAACAGAACAATATTATCAAGAAAGCTTGGCGTCAAAAAGTTAACAATGTTGTCTCTACAGATACTCATAAGGGGAACAGTTTTGCTCCTCTTCAGAGGTTGTTGGATAATCAGGATTCATCTGAAGGTGTGGGTCCTTCTCTTAAGGAAGCTCAAGTCCCATTGGGAACCTCAGAAGATAATAATGTTCTGACTACTCATCTAGTTCTGCTTATCTAAGGTTCTCTGGATGTGCGTCCCTCTCAGGAAGTTTGAATTAATAGTGAGGTTTATAAGCAAGGTCTGGCTCGTCATCCAGATCAGTTCACATCGACTGCTCCTAGAGACTCACAGCGTGCCCTCTCTCACGCTCTTGTTTCTTCTGCTACGTTGAGCGGTCTGCATGGGGAAACCACGTTGCATGACGTGCATGGTGCGGTCTCACTAGTCATAGTTCCTAACGAAGAAATCACGGTGGTTGACGGTGGAGCCGCCAAAGAGTCTCCGGTGATAACTCCCGCCGAGGAAGAAGGTACGAGTCAAGATTCTCCTTCCATTCCTATACCGTCTAAAGATAGACAAACAAGTATTGATTTACGGAGAGTTTCTGAGCTTGCCTCAAAAGAAAATATCTTTATACCAAATTTTAATGTTTCCAAAGTGGGTCTGCCCTACAAGGAAAGTGGAGTTTGCACGAGATCTAAAGCCAAGGCGGTGGGAAGCTCCAATGGTTATTCATCCTCATGATTTTCCCGATACTATTTTGGAATATTAGAGGTGTATCTAATACCCTCTCTAAGCGTACTCTTCGAAGAGTTATTAAAAAGCATCAAGTTGATATTGTTGCAATCGCTGAGCCCCTGGTTCCTTTGTCTTGGGCTAAGAAGGGGTGCACTTATATTAAGATGGAAAAATTTGCTGGTAATAATGGGGATAATTACATTATTTGGGTCTTCTGGCGTAATCATACCATTCAGGTTGTTAGCTCTTCTGATCAACAATTAACTCTTGCGATCCAGAGTAATAACTCCACTCAATATTTGATCTCTATGGTGTATGGCTCTTGTAGTTTTAGTAGAAGAAGAAATCTTATGATGAAATTCTTGATACGTCCGGTTATATCACTATGCCTTGGTTAGTGGGAGGTGACTTCAACTGTGTTTTGGCTCCTTCTGAGAAGAAGGGTGGTAACCCTCCGAGTCTGCAGGCTATGGTGGATTTTGTAACATTCCGACCGTTTGGATCGTCGTCGTGTGGTTATGGAGGCCAGTGTGTGGCCGATGACGTGTGTGTGGCAGGTGGTTTCCGTAGGCTATGGGATTTTGCCCAAAGCAGTCACTGTTTCTCAGTTTCTAATGCCACAGTGAGGGGCGTCGCATTTTGATTGCGACAGCCCATGGCGCCGCGTTCATGGCACCACCAGTTTAAGTGAACGTGTGCATGTCTGCCGCATGTCGCATGCAGGGCGCAAGGACTGACGTCAGCAGGCTTAAGGCGACAGCCTAAGGCGTCGTGTTCAGGTCGCGACTTAGTCGAGCATCGCGTTATTAACTTCACTTCGTTTTTAAGAAACCCTGGCAGAACAGAGCTCAGAGAAGCTCTGCTCGGCCAGGGGGTTTTGCTGAGGAACTTTTGGGCGATTCGGCTTGTTAGTGGTTGGCTTGACGAGTTTCCACTGCGAGGACGCTACGTGGAGCGGAGGAAATGTCGTACGGGCATCGTTCTTCACGTTCATCATGAAGGTAGGGACATTTCCCGGGGTTTGATCCGTGCAACGTCTGTATGATGTGGATAATGTGTTTCCTACATTCTAAACCTTAGATAGCATGTGTAGTAACACATTAAATCATGAAAATGGAATGAAAATCGTAGATTCTAAAGAGTTTTGGGTGATCCAAATGAAGGATTCCGGTTTAGGGTTCGCACTTGTTAAGGCGTCGACCCATGGCATCGCGACCATGTCGCGACACAGTGATGCATCGCGTTCAGAAGGCGACACATCGTGCCGTCGCGTTATGAAGGCGACGCAGTACCATGTCGCGATAACAGTCGAATGTAGTTATTCATAAATGTGTATAAGTGTTTGATTATCCGTCTAGTGTGGTGTGTGGTTCATATGGTGTTCACGTGGTTTGCGTGAAGGTTTTACCTGACTTGTGCTTTGTGCACATGATTTCTATGTACGTGGTGTGTAGTTTGACACCTTCCGTGGATACCTCTTTAGTTGGGAGCCCCCGGTTTTGTGTGAGCCAGGCACGTGAGTGCTCGGGGCTTGTCCCGGTACTGGGTACCGACGAGGTCTTGTCGTCTTCCTAGACACCCTCACTCTTGTGTTGAGTAGTACGTCCGACTGAGGGAAAGACGACAGTGGGACAGCGACTAGAGAGAGTTTGTTGTGTTGTCGCATGTAGCACGCTCGTAGTTGGGGGAGACGGACACCAATAGACATACTGGACCCCAGCTAGTCCTATTTTCCAGTGCCTCACTTTAGGGAGCTCGGGCCAGAGTCCCTAAAGGTGCCAGGCATGGGCCTGTGAGGAGTGTGACCAGCAGGTTGTGGTGGTTTAGTTGGACTCCACAGTTCTTTGTACTTGTTTAGTGGAGCGGCAGTTGGACCTTTCGTCCGTGGCTGCGAGACTGAGAGGTAGTCCTGTGTGGTTTGTCCGGGTCAAAACTAGTGTCGCGAACCAGTCGACGTAGCTCGAGTGTGGCGTTTCTCTACAGTAGCTCGTACACCTTTTTGGTTTTACTGTTTATTTATTTACGTTGATTCCTGTTAAGCGGTAAATGGTGAGTGGTACTTACAGTTTTGTATCCTGTTAGATAGTACTATAAATTGTTAGTGTAACATTTCCTACTTTGCTACTTGTGTTCGTTTGCTCGGTTTCTAGGGAGTTTCCCTACTGAGACAGTGACTCGAGAGGCTCACCCCTACCTCCTACCAGGTGAGGGAGTTCAGGAGACTTCGCGCCCATCGTCTAGTGGAGGGTCAGCACCACCAGCAGTGTAATATTACTTTTCTGTTGTTCACCTCGGGGTATGCCCCAGGTTTGTTGTAGTTTGGTTATAGATGTACTACAGCTATGTATAATTCATGTAAATATTTATGAGATTGGCAGATCTTATGAGTATTTGAGCGAGTTCCTTTATATTTCTACATACTAGTGGTTTGATATCCCTTGCGAGGCTCCGGCCCGTTCGCGGGAGGCGGACTCGAGTTAGACTCGCTATTAGGTTAACGGGTCTGAACGGCGAGGACCGTCACAGTTGGTATCAGAGCAAGGTCCGTAAGAATATAAAGAATTTGGAAATTACATAGCTATGTTATTACTGTAACCCACTGTTGGTAGTGACCCTGGTTTTGAGTTGATTTCTTGTGTATTGTATTGTTGGAATAATGTTTGTGCAGGAGTAGTAATGGCCGAAGGGAGAAATGTAGGAGGTGGTGGAGAAGGGTCAGGAGAGGATCCTACAGAGAATGATAGAAAGGATCTGGGAGAGTTTGACAGAGATTCGGGTAAGATTGGATCAGCAACCACCGGTACAGCCAGCGGCAGCAGTACCACCATTTCCAGAGGAGGCAGTACCAGTAGCTCCAGTTCCACCCCCACCCGAAGTAGAGGTACCCCCTGTAGTACCTGTACAACCGGCAGTTCCAGTGAGACCAGTTACTGGAAAGGAGACTACGGTACTTGTTGAGCGATTTTTGAGATTGCAGCCCCCTACATACTCAGGAGGCCCCAACCCGGATACAGAGGAGCATTGGATACATGAGATCGAGAGGGTATTTGCGATAATGATGTGTCCCAAGGAAGATAGAGTGCTTCTTGCGGCATACCAGTTACGAGGGTTTGCGCAGGAATGGTGGCGGTTAAAGATGCAGACAGTTTTTATGGGCTGGACGGAGGATACTATTGCATGGTCGGAATTTTTGTCAGTTTTTAATGACCCCTTCTTCCCAGTACAGATTCAGCAGATGAAGAGAGAGCAGTTCAGAACACTCCAGCAAGGGAATCTTTCGATACTAGAATATCAAATGAGCTTTATAGCCCTGAGCAAGTACGCCCCATATGTAGTAACTGATAATACCATGATGGTGGAATATTTTATTTGAGGTCTGAGGCCAGAATTGCAAGATGCAGTGATCCCATTGATGTGTAGAACAGTGGAAGAGGCAGCTCAGAGAGCAGCAATACTTGAGAGGACTGTTCGAGCCAGGCAGTCTCAGACAGGTGGTTTAGGCTCGGGTAGTTTCCGGCATCCACAACCGTCATGAGGAATTAGTAAGGGGAAAGCACCTTCTGGAGCTTCTTCATCATATGGAATAGCAAAATGGGGCAAAAAGATCAAGAAACTCTTTCAAGGAGGCCGTGGTAGAGGCAGGAAACAGGGTTTTCATCAGGGAGGTTTTGAGCAGGGTCGTGGCTATAGGCCATTGGTTCCAGAAGAATCACAGCAGAGTACGGCAGGGCAGCCGACAACATATCCAACTTTCAAATGTTATAATTGTGGACAACCAGGACATTTAGCAAGGAATTGCCCATATCCTCGAGAGTAGACTTATGGTAGAGGGACCCAGCAGCAGCAACAACAACCTTTTCAACGGTCAGTAGAGCAGGGAAGAGGTGTACCGTACCAAAGAGGAGGACGGGGTCGAGTGATGGCTGTTATCAGAGCTCAGGCGGAAGCATCCAATCTTATTGAAGGTATTTTACCTTTCTTTGATTTTACTGCTAGAGTATTAATTGATCCGGGTGCTTCCCATTCATTTCTTTCCGAAGATTTTCTGGATAGCATGGTACTTCCTTTAGAAGAAAGGTCTTGTGAGTTGGTAGTGGAAATTCCTTTAGGAGGATATTTGTTGACTTCCTGCTTTTTAGAAGATGTCCCGATAGTGATTCATGGGAATCAAATGCCGCAAGATTGTATGCTTTGACATTGAAAGAATATGATGTGATTTTGGGGATGGATTTGTTAGAGACCTACGGGGCATTGGTTGATTGTAGAAAGAAGAAAGTTAGATTTTGCAGACCTGGTGGTGAAGTGTTTGAATTTCAAGGTATGCCTTTTTACACTCCCAAGTTTATTATTTCTGCACTTAGAGCTAGAAAGTTAATTAATGCGGGATGTGTAGCGTACCTTGCTTCTGTTAGTCTAGTTGAATCTAGTAAGTCTATAGATTCAGTGTCAGTGGTTATAGAATTTGCAGATGTGTTCCCAGATGAGTTGCCAGGATTAGCTCCGCGCAGAGAGGTAGATTTCATAGTTGAATTGCAACCAGGCAGTTTACCTATATTTAAAGCACCATATAGAATGGCCCCAGCAGAATTGAAAGAGTTGAAAAAGCAGTTGCAAGAGTTATTAGAAAAAGGTTTTATTAGACCTAGTCAGTCGCCATGGGGAGCGCCAGTGTTATTTGTCAGAAAGAAATATGGCAGTTTAAGAATGTGTATAGATTATAGGCAGCTGAATAAAGTTACAATTAAGAATAAGTATCCACTCCCTCAGATTGATGATTTATTTGATCAACTGCAGTCAGCTAAAGTATTTTCCAAGATAGATTTGAGATCAGGATATCATCAATTGTGAATCAGAGAATAAGATATTGAGAAGACAGCTTTTCGAACTAGGTATGGGCATTATGAGTTTGTTGTAATGCCTTTTGGATTGACAAATGCACCTGCAGCATTTATGAATTTAATGAACAGAATATTTCATCAGTATTTGGATCAGTTTATAGTGGTCTTTATTGATGATATATTGGTTTATTCAGCATCAGAAGAAGAACATGCAGATCATTTGCGAATTACTTTGCAGATATTGAGGGATCATCAGTATTTGCTAAATTTAGTAAATGTGAATTCTGGTTGAAAGAAATTCAATTTCTGGGTCATGTGATATTAGGTGAAGGTATTGCGGTGGATCCAGCCAAAGTTGAGGCAGTAATGAAGTGAGAAGAGCCGAAGACTGTGTTTGAGATTAGGAGTTTTCTGGGTTTGGCAAGTTATTACAGAAGATTTATCCAGGATTTCTCCAAGATAGCAGCACCAATGACAAGATTGACAAGAAGGGGTGTTCCTTTTGTATGGTCCCCGGAGTGCAGGTGCAGTTTTGCAGAGTTGAAGAAGAGGTTGACATTGGCACCAGTTCTGGAGATTCCATCGGGCAGTGGCGGATTTGTTTTGTTTACAGATGCATCCAAGAGAGGTTTGGGTGCAGTTTTAATGCAGCATATCAAAGTGGTAGCCTATGCCTCCAGGCAATTGAAGAAGCATGAGGAGAACTACCCTACTCATGATTTATAGTTGGCAGCAGTAGTTTTTGCATTAAAGATCTGGTGACATTATTTATATGGTGAAAGATTTGAGATTTTTATTGATCATAAAAGATTAAAATATATTTTCTCTCAGAAAGATTTAAATTTAAGGCAGCACCGATGGATGGAATATTTAAAGGATTATGACTTTAATTTGGCATATCATCCAGGCAGAGCAAATGTGGTGGCAGATGCACTGAGCAAAAAAGCAATTATGAATCAACTTATGATCAGAGAATGGAAAATTTATGAGGATGTGGCGGAGAATTCTTTTCATGTGCCAAGCAGTCAACGCAGAGCAATATTAGCAACTAGTGCAGTAGACCCTTCTCTTTACTGGCAGATAGCAGAGGCACAGAAAGCAGATACCAATTTAGCAGATATTCTTAGAATGGATGAAGTAAATTTGGGGCATGATAATGTGGTCTGACTAAAAGGACGATTGTATGTCCCAGAAGATGCAGAAATTAGACAAAAGGTTTTAGAAGAAGCTCATAGATCAAGGTACACCATCCACCCAGGTAGCACTAAAATGTATCAAGATATGAAAAAGCATTTTTGGTGGCCTAATATGAAGAGAGAAATTGCAGAGTTTATAACCAGATGTGCAGTATGTCAGCAAATAAAACCAGAGCATCAGAAGCCAGGAGGATTGTTACAGCCATTACCTATTCCGCAGTGGAAGTGGGATGACATAGCAATGGATTTCATAGTTGGTTTGCCCAGTTCATCAGGTCATAATGCAATATGGGTTTTTTTGCATAGATTGACCAAGGTCTGCAAATTATTTCCAGTTAGTATGACATGGTCAGTTGATAGATTAGCTAAGTTGTATGTAGAAAGGATTGTACCTCTGCATAGAATACCAGTTACTATAGTTTCAGATCGAGACCCTCGATTTACTTCAGGCTTTTGGAGAAGTTTGCAAAGAGTAGCCGGCATAAAACTCAGGTACAGTTCAGCATATCATCCACAAACAGATGGGCAGACAGAAATAACAATTTAGACTATTGAAGATATGTTGAGAGCTTGTTGTCTTGTGTGGGGAGGCATTTGGGAGCGTCATTTGGGTCTGGTTTATTTTGCATATAACAATAGCTACCATTCAAGTATTGAAATGGCACCTTATGAAGCCTTGTATGGCAGACCGTGCAGATCACCATTAAATTGGCATGAAGTAGGAGAGAGGCAGGTTTTGGGCCCAGAATGGTTCGTCAGTTTGCAGAAACAGTAAGATTCATCTAAGAAAAGTTGAAAACAGCCCAAAGTCCCAGAAGAGTTATGCAGATGTTAGACGCAGACCATTACAATTTGAAGTTGGTGATTATATATTTTTAAAGGTGTCTCCTACTAAAGGTGTATTAAGGTTCAGTAAGAAAGGTAAGTTGAGCCCCAGATATGTCGGACCATTTCAAATAAAAGAAAGGATGGGTGAAGCAGCTTATAAATTGGATTTGCCAGCAGATTTCACTGATGCACATGATGTCTTTCATGTTTCAATGTTAAGAAAGTATATCAAAGATCCAACCCAAGTTGTCAGTTATCAAAGAGATGATTTGAAGCCCGACATGTCAATACCAGAATATCCAGTGCAAATTTCAGGCTACAGAACCCAAAAGCTCAGAAACAAAGAAATTGAGTTGGTAAAAGTTAGATGGGAGAATAGGCAGGTGGTGAAGATACTTGGGAATTAGCGGAAGAAATGAGAAAAGTGTATCCATAGTTGTTTGAGTAAGTCTTTATTTTTTTTTAGGTGATAGTACCATATGGATTGAATTGAAATTTTGATAGTTGGCTTTTGTTTTAAATTTCGAGGATGAAATTCCTTTTTAGGTGATAGTAATGTAACGTTCCGACCATTCGGATAGCCTTTGTGTGGCTATGGAGGCCAGTGTGTGGCCGATGACGTGTGTGTGGCATGTGGTTTCCGCAGGCTATGGGATTTTGCCCAAAGTAGTCACTGTTTCTCAGTTTCTAACATGACAGTGAGGGGCGTCACATTTTGATCGCGACAGCTGATGGTGCCGCGTTCATGACACCACCGGTTTAAGTGAACGTGTGCATGTCTACCGCGTGTCGCATGCAGGGCGCAAGGACTGACATCAGCAGGCTTAAGATGACAGCCTAAGGCGTCGCGTTCAGGTCGCGACTTAGTCGAACATCGCGTTATTAACTTCACTACGTTTTTAAGAAACCCTGGCAAAACAAAGCTCAAAGAAGCTCTGCTCGGCCAGGGGGTTTTGCTGAGGAACTTTTGGGCGATTCGGCTTGTTAGTGGTTGGCTTGTTGAGTTTCCACTACGAGGACGCTATGTGGAGCAGAGGAAACGTCGTGCGGGCATCGTTCTTCACGTTCTTCGCGAAGGTAGGGAGATTTCCTGTGGTTTGATCCGTGGAACGCCCGTATGATGTGGATAATGTGTTTCCTGCATTCTAAACCTTAGATAGCATGTGTAGGAACACATTAAAGCATGAAAATGGAATGAAAACCGTAGATTCTAAAGAGTTTTGGGTGATCCAAATGAAGGATTCCGGTTTAGGGTTCGCACCTATTAAGGCGTCGACCCATGGCGTCGCGACCATGTCGCGACACAGTGATGCGTTGCGTTCAGAAGGCGACACATCGTGCCGTCGCGTTATGAAGGCGACGCAGTACCCTGTCACGATAACAGCCGAATGTAGTTATTCATAAATGTGTATAAGTGTTTGATTATCCGTCTAGTGTGGTGTGTGGTTCATATGGTGTTCACGTGGTTTGTGTGAAGGTTTTACGTGACTTGTGCAATGTGCACGTGATTTCTGTGTACGTGGTGTGTAGTTTGACGCCTTCCATGGATACCTCTTCAGTTAGGAGCCCTAGGTTTTGTGTGAGCCAGGCACGTGAGTGCTCGGGGCTTGTCCCGGTACTGGGTACCGACGAGGTCTTGTCATCTTCCTGGACACCCTCACTCTTGTGTTGAGTAGTACGTCCGACTGAGGGAAAGACGGCAGTGGGATAGCGACTAGAGAGAGTTTGTTATGTTGTCGCTTGTAGCGCGCTCGTAGTTAGGGGTGACGGACACCAGTAGACGTACTGGACCCCAACTAGTCCTGTTTTCCAGTGCCTCACTTTAGGGAGCTTGGGCCAGAGTCCATAAAGGTGCCAGGCATGGGCCTGCGAGGTGTGTGACCTGCAGGTTGTGGTGGTTTAGTTGGACTCCACAGTTCTTTGTACTTGTTTAGTGGAGCGGCAGTTGGACCTTTCGTCCCTGACTGCGAGACTGAGAGGTAGTCCTGTGTGGTTTGTCTGGGTCAGTAACTGGTGTCGCGAACCAGTTGACGTGGCTCGAGTGTGGCATTTCTCTACAGTAGCTCGTACACCTGTTTGGTTTTACTGTTTATTTATTTACGTTGATTCCTGTTAAGCGGTAAATGGTGAGTGGTACTTACAGTTTTGTATTCTGCTAGATAGTACTATAAATTGTTAGTGTAACATTTCCTGCTTTGCTACTTGTGTTCGTTTGCTCGATTTCTAGGGAGTTGCCCTACTGAGCCAGTGACTCGAGAGGCTCACCCCTACTTCCTACCAGGTGAGGGAGTTCAGGAGACTTTGCGCCCATCGTCTACTGGAGGGTCAGCACCACCAGCAGTGTAATATTACTTTTCTATTGTTCACCTCGGGGTATGCCCCAGGTTTGTTGTAGTTTGGTTACAGATGTATTACAGCTATGTATAATTCATGTAAATATTCATGAGATTGGCAGATCTTATGAGTATTTGAGCCGGTTCCTTTATATTTCTACGGACTAGTGGTTTGATATCCCTTGCGAGGCTTCGGCCCGTTCGCGGGAGGCGGACTCGAGTTAGACTCGCTATTAGGTTAATGGGTCTGAACGGTGAGGACCGTCATAGATTTCAATACTTCTATTTCTGCTTCCTCTCTTATTGATGTTGGTTATATTGGATCCCACTTCACCTGGTCCAATAATAGAATTGATTTAGCTGCTATTAAATCAAGATTAGACCGTTTCTTATAAATAACCAATGGGATGTCGCTTTTCCTGGCTTTCAGATTACCCATCTTATTAGAGGTCCTTCAGATCATGCTCCTCTGTTGGCCTCCTGTGTTCACTCTCTTAAGGGCTCGGCCAGATTCACTTTTCAATCTATGTGGATCATTCATGAATCCTTTCTGAACACTGTAGTGTGTGCTTGGAGGGCAGTGAATAGTGGGCACATTAATCCTTTGGTGACTCTCCATCTCAAGCTGAAGGCTGTCAAAGGAGCTCTTCGTTCCTAGAATAAACGTTTTTTTGGTAACATTCATGATAACTTGTCCATGCAGGAAGATGAGGTGAAGGTTAGGGAAGATGAATATGATAGAAATCCTACGCAAGATAACAAGTCTGTCTTAGGGGCAGCCAACGCCAGAATGAGGAAAGCTATGCATTGTGTAGAGGTCTTTTAGGCTCAAAAAGCTCGCATAAATTGGCTGGATGATGGTGATAAAAACTCTGCCTTTTATCATTCTGTCGTTCAAGGAAACAGAAGAAGCAACAACATTTCCAAGCTTCAGGTGAATGGTCAGTGGTGCGACAATCAGGAGACTCTTGCTAAGGAGGCTGCTTTCTTTTATGAGGCTTTGCTTCAATCGACTGATCACCATATTCACGACAGTATTCGTAGTGTTATTCCGGATATTATTTCTTCTGATCAAAACAGATCCTTGTGTCATATTCCAGATATTGATGAAGTTAAGCAGTCTGTGTGGAATCTTCATGGAGCCAGCGCTTCGGGTCTAGATGGTTTCTTAGGCTCGTTTTGTACAACTTGTTGGGAAATTGTGGGTGACGATTTGTATGCTGCGGTTAAAGGTTTCTTCCAAGGGTTTCCTTTTCCCAAAGGTATCACCTCCACCCTCATTACTCTTGTTCCGAAGAAGGCCCATCCTATGTCTTTCAATGATTTTCGTCCTATCAGTCTTTGTAACTTTTGCAATAAGATTATCTCCAAAATTCTTAGTGATAGACTCACAAACATTCTGCCAGTGATTATTTCTGAGGAGTAGGGGGCTTTTGTAAAGGGTAGATTCATCCTGGATAATGTTTCTATGGCGAGACAATTGGTCAAGGATATTGGCCGTAAAATTAGAGGTAATAATATCATCTTCAAATTGGACATCAAAAAGGCATATGATAGTTTGGAATGGGATTTCCTTTTTGTTGTTCTTAAGAAATTTGCTTTCTCATGTAGATTATATCTCTTATTGGTATGATGGTGTCTAACTGTTGGTTCTTAGTTCTTTTTAATGGCTCCCCTGGTGGATATTTTAAATCTACGAGGGGATTATGCCAAGGTGATCCTATAGCCCCTGCTTTGTTATGGCCTATTAAGGAGGGTGGCCTTGGTGTTCGGAGCTTATGGCACGTGTAACTTTCTTTAGCTGTTAAGCAGCTCTGGAATATAAGATAGGGATCTTCTTTATGGGCCAACTATGCCAGAAATCGCTACAATCTTTCTAAGAGGTCCTATAATCCTAGTATACCTAAAGCTGTGTACATGGAAGCTGAGATGATTGTCATGGATAACAGTAGATTGGGTTCATGGCAATGGAAGAAGTATTGACATTCTTCATGATATCTGGGTCGGTGACAGTCCTCTTAGCAATGTTATTTTGATTTCTGAGGAGGATAGAAGGGAATCCACCACCCTCAGTGAGGTTGTTGCCGATGCTAACCATCGCCTTAGAACCATTATCCCTCAGTCTATTATGCAAAGTGTGGTTCTGTCTGACGATGATGATAAGTGCATGTGGGCAGTAGCTCCCAATGGTTCCTTTACCACTCGTTCAACTTATAATGTCATTCGCCCCACTGGTGTCCACAGGTCGGCTCTTTCTAAGATCTGGCATAATTCTTTCTATCGCAGGGCTTCCTTATTCTCATGGAAGGTTCTTCATCGTGCTGTCATGGTAGATGGCCATATCTCCGACATTGGCAT
Organism: Colocasia esculenta; assembly: GCA_014218235.1. Taxonomy (NCBI): domain Eukaryota; kingdom Viridiplantae; phylum Streptophyta; class Magnoliopsida; order Alismatales; family Araceae; genus Colocasia; species Colocasia esculenta. The sequence goes on along the minus strand of CM024763.1, from coordinate 68,734,983 downwards.
CGCTTTGGTTTCTCGCTGCTCTTGTTGTTTCTCTCCCCAACAATAAACCTTAGATCATCTTTTTATTCAAAGTGATTGTGTTGTTACATTATGGCGTTGGCTTCAACCTTTAATTTTGCCCAGAATCAACTTGCATTCTCATATCACTACCCGCCTGTGGAGCTTTATCCAGCATGCCAACATTCGCTCTCCTTATGGTTTTGCTTCTCTCTATGGTCTTATTCTCATGATTTGGGAAATCTGGAAATCTAGATGTGCTAAAAGATTTGATGCAACCACTGTTTCTGCTGGGACTATAATCAACAACATCAAGTTCAATATTTCTCACTCTTTCTCTAAGATTTGTTTTAGAGTGGCTCCAACTGACTCTGAAATGCACTCTCTTTCCATCTTTTGTTTTGTTCCTCAGTGCTCTTCCAAAATGTTGAAACTTGTTAGATGGATTCCCCCGTTACATGACTTCAGTCTTAATGTTGATGGAGCTTGCAAAGGTAATCCAGGAGTTTGTGGTGGCGGAGGTTGTATTCGGGATCCTCAGGGCAATGTGCATGTGGCTTTTGCCCATTTCTATGGTGTTGGTACTAGTATGTTAGCAAAAACCAGAGCGCTCAGTGATGGCCTTCGCTTTGCCTCTCTTCTTGGCTATCGAGTTTCTGTTGTCTACATCGATTCACAGGTTATTGCTAACTCTATCAGGGATGACAAGGTGTTGTCTTGGCGTTCTTTTAGATGGTGGAGAGAAGCTAGAAAAAATCTGATCGAGAATTGCACTCCACTTGTCCATGTCTACAGAGACTCTAATCAAGTGGCAGATTCTCTTGCAAACTTTGCCATTTTTTCTAGGCAGAATAATGTTTTCTGGGGGGCTGCTAACCTTCCTCATCCTTGCAAAGGGCCAGCTATAATTTATAAATCTAGTCTTATGCATGTTACATTGGTTTAGCTGGGGTTGCATATGTTTGCCTGTACTTAGCATCCTTCATATAATTTTTCAGCCCAGGTGTGCTCGCTGGTGGAGTGGGAACATTCTCCCTCTCTGGGGGTGGGTGCACTCTCCTAGTTTGAGAGCCTGAGGACTGATTTACCAAAAAAAAATAAATTGATGTGGCACTTAGTCAGTAATCGATATGCATTGAACAGCAACCGATTTGTCTTTCCAGTGCAAATCATGAAGTGATAGTGCTATAATTTTATATTTATTATGAAAAGATGATATTAAATATATTTATGATATTTAATTAATAATGAGTTTTGTTATCACCAAAATATAGGGGTAAAATATAAGAGTGGTTCAACAATCTCCCCCTTTTTGGTGATGACAAAACTTATGGGAATTCTCTGACAGAAATTATTCAAAAGCATGAAATAAATAGAAAATTCTAAGTTAAAACTTACTCTCCCCCTTTTTGTCAATAACCAAAAAGGAAGGATCTTACCATGTGCATATTCTTCCCTTAAAGAATATTCTTACCATGTCGAAGGAGAGGGGTTCAACAATATGTTTACTGCTGACATTGATTACTGCTCCCCCTTAGTGTTTGCTCCCCCTAAGTGTGAGGGTCCCCCTGAATGTGACGCTTGAGAGTCTTCACGAAGATTTCCTGCACAGGGCTATAGAGACAGAAATATTTGCAAGAACGTTAGTAGCATTGTAGTTAAAAATATAACAAAAATAAATAAAATAACAAAAGTAAAGATGACTACTTCCTCTTTAGATAGGAATGAAGTGAAGAGTAAGTAGTCACTAATTGGATGCTTTTGAGTATCCTCTAACCATACCCATTCGAATGCATTTTTGTTGTTTTGTTCATGAGGAGCAGATTGGCATTCTCTTCATCTTTTTCGATGCTTGAGCTGTCTGAGGAGTTGTCCCATGTAGCTGTGAAGGTTTTCCTTTTGTGTTTCTTGTATTTATCTTCCTTTCTTTTCTTTTTTTCTCCTTGCTCTTGGCTAATATCTTCGGATGATTTCTTCTTCCTCAATGTCACTATAACTGCTATCACTAGCAGTGTCTTCATCTGCAGGGCTCTCCTCAGCCTTAAGTGCATTATTTGGCCTTCTTCTGAAAGAGCTTTCTCCTAATCTTTCCATGTTGATCTCATGAGCCATGAGAAATCCAATGAGCTTTTCCAATGTCATAGTGGAGAGGTCATTAGCTTCTTCTATAGCAGTGGCCTTTGAGTTCAGTGCTTTAGGAGAGATCTTTAGATCATCCTTACCATATCTCCCTGGCTGTATATCTTTCCCAAACCTGCGAGTCCATTGATAATTTCAGTGAAGTCATTGTACATCTGAGATATGGACTCACTGTCACGCCCCCAATTTTGTTTTAGCAGCGGAATAAATTGGGAGACGCGACGAACAAGCTAGCATTCAGAAGCTATTGACCAATAGATATTACAAATAGGGCCCACAATGTAATAATCAAAATTTCTTCCTTATTTTTAAAAAAAATATTACAACCTCCAATGTCAAATGAAACACTCCTTGCTCACCAAACTATCTATCTCTCAAAGAAAGGGGGAAATTACAATAATGACCAATGTAAATAAAAAAAAAAGAATAGACTCTCTAAGTGTACTCCACGCTCGGCGCACAAGTCCCGTCATTTAGCTTTACCTTCACTACCTGAAATGTTAAAGAGAGCAGGTATGAGCGCACTCGCCCAGTAGGATTTACATCTTCCAGCAATGATATAAGTATTTAATACTTTATAAGCTAGAAGGTATGAACATGATATGTACAATGCAATTAAAACGGCGGTAGTAACACGTGTGCAGTGTATCATGCAACATAGTATGATCAAGAGATTGTAATGATCAATCTAGCAATAAGGTTGAATTCAAGAGTTCAAGATATTGTGAACAATGATCTAGAAAGATGGAAACTTCATGAACAAGAGCAAGATAACATGTAACAAGATGGCCATTTCACTAGCAAGCATTTTCAGTAAGCCACTCGGAGCACTCTACAAGAATATCACGCAGGATCTACTGGTGCCTCATGCACATACATCCTTCAGCCACTCGGGTTAAGAACCAGCACATAGTAGCAGGTAACAAGCAAGTAAGTTTATCACATGTAACAAGTACGTGCCATGCTAAGCACCAATCATGATTCCGCACCACTCCAGGCACACGACTTTGTTAGGGGATCAACCTAACAATCAACTCCTGGGGTAACGAACATCTTTGGGAAAACTGGGCAATCAACACCTTGGGGTAAACAAGACTTTGTCGAGGGCGAATCCGACAATCACACCCATAGGTAACAGGACTTTGCTAGAATCTCCAGGACTAGATATGGGCCCTCAGTCAGGTTTGTATTGCACATCACTAGCATGTCCCAATGAGCCCGTCGACTCATGGGTGACAAGAATGAGTTTTGAGTCCAATTGGGGAAAAAAAATTGGGGAAAAAAAAGTAAGAACATAATCTATACATATGGATGCAAGCATGGACAAGTTTAATTAGAGTTTGGCATGGAGATGACCTACCTTTTAGGTGAATGAAAGTCGTGCTCCCCGAAAACCCTAGTTTTGGCAGTAGTGCAAAGATCTTATTAATATGTCCAGCACACTGCGTTCAAATTGGGCAAAATAGTTTCATCTAAAAGTAGACTTGAAGGGCTTTCTATGGGTATATTATTTGCTTGATTTGATTGAGATTTCACTAACCTTTGGTGATGATCAATCTGACTCTTGTGTGCAGGTTGTTGTAGATCCGAGTTGGGAAGAGCATGAGGTTCTCCTTGCTCTAGCCTTCTCCTCGAGATCTCCAGCCACCATAGCCTCCAAGCACGCCTCCAATAACCCTAGGGGTCGTCCCATGGGAGAGAGAGGCTTTATTTATAGAGAGAGAGGTCTTTAGTTGCCTAATTAGATTAGGAAACTTTTAAGAACGAATTTGGGTGTATCCTTCCTCAAATTAGAGATTTCTCTCCCCAATTCATGATGGAATTGATATAGAAACTTATTTTATGTTGTAACCACAAATTGGGCTCATTTTGAAGTCCAATAGGTATGTATTGGATGTGTATTTAACCTTTTAATCTATCAGTTAAGATTTTCAAATTTTGGGGTTATTTTCTACATGAATTTATTTATTGTCCAAAATATATATTATAGCCTGATTCTTTCATTGGGTTGTCAATACCCAATGTTTGAAGTCCATCCATAATTTTTATTTTAATTTATGACCCCTTTATGTATATGTGATAATGGTTTTTCGACTTATTCCTTAATTAAGATAATAAGTCACAATAATTCTTAAACTCAATCCAAAAGATTTTTATTGGCCTAAATTTCTTTATAGGTCACTAGAGAATATATTTAAATTCTAACAATGATTTTTACAAAATTTTTAGATGTGTTTTTACATCTGGGATAATGGTGCGTACGTATTAACTAGTTTTAAATTATTAAGTGGTCATATTTTCTATTTATCTCAAATTTTCAATTACTGAAATTCTCGGGGTGCTACGTCTTCCCCCGCTTAAAATAATTTGGTCCCCAAATTCATAGGACAATTTCTTCTTTCTAAACTGCGTCGAATCTCCCCCACTTAAGATTACACATGTGGAGGAAATTTTTCAAGTAGATTACTTCGAGGTTATTGTATTGGTATGAATATATTAATTCTTCTCAATTATGACTTGATCAATAGGACAAGACGATACTAACGAGGAGATTTAGAAGAAGCATCAAGATTACATGATGCTTGTGATGTCAATGTGAGTAGATCTACCTCATGCAGCTCCGCCCCTTCTATTCTTCCAAGAGCATTCCTTTCCTGTTGTTGCTTGAAGCCGGCCTTGATGTTGAGATCCCTTATTCTTCAATTGAGAGCAACCACTGATCTGGTGGCTCATACTTCCGCATCACAGACAACCCCCATCTTTCTCCAACACTCCTCAGTCTTATGTCACGTTCGACTATAGTGCCAACAATTCTCCTTGAATGGTACACTACAAGAAAATGCGGAATTTCCGACGGATTGAATCCGTCGGAAATCCGACAGAATACCGTCGGAAATGAGCCCTTCCGACCGATTTCCGTCTAAAGCCCGTCGGAAATGATCCGTCGGAACTAGATGGTCAGAAATTTCCGACGGATAACATATCCGTCGGAATTCGGTCGGTAACTCCGACGGATTATCGGTCGGAAACACGGTCGGTATTTACCGACGGTTTATCCGTCGGCAAATACGTCGGTATACCGGTCCGTAAATGCTGACCATTTTCGGTCGGAAACCATCTGTCAGCATATTCCGGCGGAATTACGACGGATATTGCGGTCGGTAATTCCGACGGATAATAAACCGTCGGTAAATCCGTCGGAAATTAAACCATATATTTTTTTTAAATTAAGAAATAAAAATGGTTTGTGAACCCTGCTGCTACAATGTCAAACCTGCTACAATATTCATAAATTTAACAAATACTCACAATCAACATAATATCATAACATACAATAAATATAAAATCATACAGAATAATGAATACAAATGTCAAGATAAATCTGCTGGATCGTCTGCTGTCCTGCCTCGTCATCGTCTGGAGCTGGATCCTATATTAAAACAAATTAAAATGAGAAACATTAATAATAAATAAAAGACATACATTATTTTCAATAGTGAAATTTAAAACTTGTGATACAATAGTATTTTTAGATTCGTTATATGAAGTTGGGTGTTTTTAGATCGGTCGTTTGAATGGCCAGACCAATCCGGAGATCCAAATTGGATTCCGTCAGTTTCTACGTCGCTTTAACCCACCCGGACGTGTCGGAGAAAACGGCACGTCGATCCGATCCCTATTTGGGATTTTGGACCCCCGGGTTGTGCGTGTTAAGGCTTTTATATGAAGTGGGTGTTTTTAGATCGGTCGTTTGAATGGCCAGGCCAATCCGGAGATCCAAATGGATTCCATCAGTTTTACACGTCGCTTTAACCCACCCGGTCGTGTCGGAGAAAACGGCACGTCAATCCGATCCCTATTTGGGATTTTGGACCCCCGGGTTGTGGTGTTAAGGCTTTTATATGAAGTTGGGTGTTTTTAGATCGGTCGTTCGAATGGCCAGGCCAATCCGGAGATCCAAATTGGATTCCGTCAGTTTCTACACGTCGCTTTAACCCACCCGGTCGTGTCGGAGAAAACGGCACGTCGATCCGATCCCTATTTGGGATTTTGGACCCCCGGGTGTGCGTGTTAAGGCTTTTATATGAAGTTGGTGTTTTTAGATCGTCGTTTGAATGGCCAGGCCAATCCGGAGATCCAAATTGGATTCTGTCAGTTTCTACACGTTGCTTTAACCCACCCGGTCGTGTCGGAGAAAACGGCACGTCGATCCGATCCCTATTTGGGATTTTGGACCCCCGGTTGTGCGTGTTTAGGCTTTTATATGAAGTTGGGTGTTTTTAGATCGGTCGTTGAATGGCCAGGCCAATCCGGAGATCCAAATTGGATTCCGTCAGTTTCTACACGTCGCTTTAACCCACCCGGTCGTGTCGGAGAAAACGGCACGTCGATCCGATCCCTATTTGGGATTTTGGACCCCCGGTTGTGCGTGTTAAGGCTTTTATATGAAGTTGAGTGTTTTTAGATCGGTCGTTTGAATGGCCAGGCCAATCCGGAGATCCAAATTGGATTCCGTCAGTTTCTACACGTCGATTTAACCCACCCGGTCGTGTCAGAGAGAACGGCACGTCGATCCGATTCCTATTTGGGATTTTGGACCCCCGGGTTGTGTGTGTTAATGCTTTATATGAAGTTGGGTTTTTTTAGATCGGTCGTTTGAATGGACAAGCCAATCCGGAGATCCAAATTGGATTCTGTCAGTTTCACACGTGCTTTAACCCACCCGGTCGTGTCGGAGAAAACGGCACGTCGATCCGATCCCTATTTGGGATTTTGGACCCCCGGGTTGTGCGTGTTAAGGCTTATATGAAGTTGGGTGTTTTTAGATCGGTCGTTTGAATGGCCAAGCCAATCCGGAGATCCAAATTGGATTCTGTCAGTTTCTACACGTCGCTTTAACCCACCCCCGGTCGTGTCGGAAAAAACGGCACGTCGATCCGATCCTTATTTGGGATTTTGGACCCCCGGGTTGTGTGTGTTAAGGCTTTTATATGAAGTTGGGTGTTTTTAGAGCGGACGTTTGAATGGCCAGGCCAATCCGGAGATCCAAATTGGATTCCGTCAGTTTGTACATGTCTCTTTAACCCACCCGGTCGTGTCGGAGAAAACGGCACGTCGATCCGATCCCTATTTGGGATTTTGGACGCCCGGGTTGTGCGTGTTAAGGCTTTTATATGAAGTTGGGTGTTTTTAGATCGGTGTTGTTTGAATGGCCAGGCCAATCCGGAGATCCATATTGGATTCCGTCAGTTTCTACACGTCGCTTAACCCACCCGGTCGTGTCGGAGAAAACGGCACGTCGATCCGATCCCTATTTGGGATTTGGGACCCCCGGCTTGTGTGTGTTAAGGCTTTTATATGAAGTTGGGTGTTTTTAGATCGTCGTTTGAATGGCCAGGCCAATCCGGAGATCCAATTGGATTCCGTCAGTTTCTACACGTCGCTTTTACCCACCCGGTCGTGTCGGAGAAAACGGCACATCGATCCGATCCCTATTTGGGATTTTGGACCCCCGGGTTGTGCGTGTTAAGGCTTTTATATGAAGTTGGGTGCTTTTAGATCGGTCGTTTGAATGGCCAGGCCAATCCGAGATCCAAATTTGATTCCGTCATTTTCTACACGTCGCTTTAACCCACCCAGTCGTGTCAGAGAAAACGGCACGTCGATCCGATCCCTATTTGGATTTTGGACCCCCGGGTTGTGTGTGTTAAGGCTTTTATATGAAGTTGGGTGTTTTTAGATCGGTCGTTTGAATGGCCAGGCCAATCCGGAGATCCAAATGGATTCCGTCAGTTTCTACACGTCGCTTTAACCCACCCGGTCATGTCGGAGAGAACGGCAGGTCGATCCGATCCCTATTTGGGATTTTGGACGCCCGGGTTTGCGTGTTAAGGCTTTTATATGAAGTTGGGTTTTTAGATCGGTTGTTTGAATGGCCAGGCCAATCCGGAGATCCATATTGGATTCCGTCAGTTTCTACACGTCGCTTTAACCCACCCGGTCGTGTCGGAGAAAACGGCACGTCGATCCGATCCCTATTGGGATTTGGGACCCCCGGCTTGTGTGTGTTAAGGCTTTTATATGAAGTTGGGTGTTTTTAGATCGGTCGTTTGAATGGCCAGGCCAATCCGGAGATCCAAATTGGATTCCGTCAGTTTCTACACGTCGCTTTTACCCACCCGATCGTGTCGGAGAAAACGGCACATCGATCTGATCCCTATTTGGGATTTTGGACCCCCGGGTTGTGCTGTTAAGGCTTTTATATGAAGTTGGGTGCTTTTAGATCGGTCGTTTGAATGGCCAGGCCAATCCGGAGATCCAAATTGGATTCCGTCAGTTTCTACACGTCGCTTTAACCCACCCAGTCGTGTCAGAGAAAACGGCACGTCGATCCGATCCCTATTTGGATTTTGGACCCCGGGTTGTGTGTGTTAAGGCTTTTATATGAAGTTGTGTTTTAGATCGGTCGTTTAATGGCCAGGCAATCCGGAGATCCAAATTGGATTCCGTCAGTTTCTACACATCGCTTTAACCCACCCGGTCATGTCGGAGAGAACGGCACGTCGATCCGATCCCTATTTGGATTTTGGACCCCCGGGTTGTGCGTGTTAAGGCTTTTATATGAAGTTGGGTGTTTTTAGATCGGTCGTTTGAATGGCCAGGCCAATCCGGAGATCCAAATTGGATTCCGTCAGTTTCTACACGTCGCTTTAACCCACCGGTCGTGTCGGAGAATGCCCAACCAATCCTAAGTATATGAAATTAATAATAATACTGACCTGAGCTGCTGACTGGGTGGGGCGTACTCCCTGCATTATTGAGAGGAAATGTTGAAGCATATCGCTGAACTGCGTCTGTAGTGTGCCCGCTGCGTCTCTATGTCTACCCGCTGCGCCTGCAGCTCTACCCGCTGCGTCTGTAGCTCTTCCCGCTGGGTCTGTAGCTCTGTACGTAGCTCCTCCCGAATGATGCCTCTAATGTCCTGTACACCACTGACGGGCGGCGCAGAAGATGAACTCGGTGTGCCGGAGGAGCGATCGAACTGGCATATGAGGACAACACTGGTTGAGTATCCAGGCTGTCCCCAAAGCCGTACACTCGGCCCTTCCTCGGCTCTCCCGCTGCCTCGACCCAAGCCTCTGCATCCAAGTCTGGCTGAGGAGTGCCCTCTGCATAACGCTCCGTCATCGTCCTGTCGTACCTCTCCTGCAAAATAAATTAAAATTAAATTAATAAAAATAAATTAATTAATATCATAATTGAATTCAAATTTATAGGTTGACTTACAACGATCGTGCGGGCACTCTCGCTAACATAGTCATCCGTCCCCTTCCGCTTATGAGTCCGATCAAATAACTCGCGAAAGGTAGGGGCACGCTCGAGCTCGTGATGCTTATAATTCAACGGACGTAGTTAGTTTGACAATAATAATCAATGTACTAAACAATTGAACAATATTATGCTTACCAATTTTTGACTGTGGGTCGCATAAGATATGGACCCACTAGTATGCACATTCTTCTCCGGATGAGTTGATCTGTTGCGTATGGCCGCCTGTGACCGCTGCTGCCATGGTCCAGCAGCCCATCGCTCACAAAGGGACTGCCAATAATCCTTCCTCAGCAAGAAGGGCCGTCATCAAGCCAAGCCCTAGGATCCCTATTGCCTGTGCTCTTTTGCGCCTTGTCCCGGGCCTCCCACATCGACTTTCTTAAATTAGTCTGGGCAGTAGACTCCCAGACGGCTCGAGCTCGAGGGAGATCCTCGGGTCTCGTGAATGTGAACCTCCGCTGTAAAGAAATGAAATTACTCAGCTTTCTGCACGAACATGGATAGTAATTAAATAAATGACAGATAGTTATCTAAGATTAAAAATACCGTGAACATGTCAAATAACTGATCCCGGACGGGCACCGGGAACTCTCTCCATGTGTCCACTGGTCCTGGAATATGTGCATGGACCAGCGTCGTAATATGACGGGAAGCAGAACCGGGATCTATCTTCCCCCTGCAATTGCACATTAATTTTGTACATGAAATGTAACATCAATAACAAATAAAGTAAATTTGAACTGATCAACTTTACCCGGAGATCCAGCATGGATGCCGTCCCGGTAGCTGAGGGCCCCCCTCCGCTGCTGCATGCGGACCCTGGACCTCTGTTGAAGACAATTAAGCACACTATTGTTCGATAAATTGCAAGACAACAAACATACTAATGTATGGAAGCTGACACGTACCTGGTGAGGGAAGAAGGGAAAGGTGGCACTGCTCCCGTGCTCGGCGGGGAGGCGGTCGCTGAAAATTTTTTTACACATTAGAAAATATGAATTTAACTTGAACAACAATATATACGTATACCTGCCGCATGGATGACCGGCGTCGACGGGGAGGCCCAGCTGCAAAATTGTATGTACGTTATATCTCGTGAATTAAATATGAACAATAACGTAAATTGGTTCTTTCTGTACATATGTATATACCTGTCGCTGGGATGACCGGCGCAGACGGGAGGCAGACCCTGCAAAATGAGCTGTACGTTAGATCTGTCGTGAATTTATTATGAACAATATATATAGAGTATTGTGTTTACATATACATATATCTGTCGTGGACGGGGTCCCGGACCCTCTGCCAACGGACGTAGAAACCGTCCGACTCCGTCCTCCACGTACCATATCTCTCTTGAGATAAATAAACATACATCCAAATTGTCATCAGCAATAATTTTGAAGTAGCAATTAATATGAAAAATAATTAGCAATAACACGAAGTTCTTACAAAATATAGGGTATATTATCGTAATTCAACATCAGATGCTTCCGACATGTTTAATTCAGCATCATCTTCTTCATCATCTTGGAATTCATCCTCCTCATGCGGGGAGTCTTCATCCACATCAGACTCCACCTCTCGCTCAAGGGCATTTGGGTCAACTTCTTCCTGTTCGTTATCCTTATGTAAGCAAATTGTTTCATTTATATCATGAATATTGAACTGCGTAGAAACTGCAACTCTCGTGCGTCACTCCTTTCCGATTGGAAATAATTGTCATTAACACCGTCGAGCTCATCATCAGGCGGCAGAAGCTCATACTCAGGGAATAACCTTGATTTCACTCTACATGCAGCCCACCAATCTCTTAATTTCAGGGATGAATAATTTGAATAATAAACTTGTTGCGCTTGTGCCGCCAGTATGAATGGCTCGTATGTACTCAACTTGGACTTATGCTTGACATCGACAATTCCATATGTTGTGTCATGACGAATAGATGTCGGATCAAACCAATGACACTTGAAGAGAAATATAATGTTGTCTTGTCCCAAAAATTGCAGTTCAATGACTTCTTCGAGAATGCCATAATAGTCAATTTCATTTTCATTGTAGGCACTTCCTTTCACACATACGCCGCTGTTCATCGTAGACTTATTGCGTCCATAATCTCTCGTGTGAAATCTGTATCCATTCACAATGTAACCTGGGTAGACACGTACAATCTTCGAGGGTCCATAACTGATCTCTTGTACTCTTAAATCGGTAATAAAACCTTGATCAACCTATTAGCAAAAAAATAGATAGACTTACAACAACTAATTATGCATAAGAACGTAACATATATGATTCAAAATATTTAGACACATACTCGAGATCTTAACCAACTCGGAAAAGACTTCTCCCGTTCCTTTTCAACCTGCACGTCCGTCAGACGTGGATTTCGTTGTAGTATGAACGAGTCAAACTCTCTGCAATGTAAATGTCACACAACCGTTCAGTTTACCAGCATTACATGTAAATGATGTATATCATAAGTGAGCACAACTTACTCAATGTAGGGCTCTAGTTCTGCGCAATTCATGAAGATGTAGATCTCCGCAGCTACCAACTCTTGTCTTCAAGTGGGCGAGTAGAAGAATATCCGAACGCCCGTCCGGGACACTTGAATATAGAGAGTTGGTCCGACACATAGGATTCTCCACCATCATCATTACGTGGAGGTTGAGTGCGTCGGGTTTGTATTTCCGTGTCAAAGTACATCGAACAGAAGTTCGATATCTCCTCAATGAGGTATGCCTGGTAATGGAACCCTCAACTTGTGCTTTGTTGCGGACTTCATCTTAAGATCGTGCATGCACCTACGATAATAATAGATCGAATGAATACATATGAAATATAAAATTCGCCGTAATGTGAATAAACTACGGATATAGAAATATACCTCTCAAACGGATACATCCATCGAAATTGTACTGGTCCTCCGACCCTAGCTCATATGGCAAATGGATGATCAGGTGCTCCATTGAATCAAAGAATGCTGGAGGAAATATCTTCTCTAATTTGCAGACTGTCTGTATTATATTTTGCTCCATATTTTGCAAGTCAAGAAGTCTGAGTTCTGATGCTGTTAAAATTCGGAAGAAATGACTCAGCTCAGTCATTGCTCCCCATATTTGCTTTGGCAACAACTCACGAAAAGCAAGTGGGATCAGTCTTTGCATGAAAACATGGCAATCATGACTCTTCATTCCGTATATTTTTCCCTCATTGATATTTACACAACGGGCAATATTCGAGACATATCCATCTGGAAATCTCAATTGCTTCAACCATTGCAACACTTCCTTAATCTGTCTGGCCCCAAGCACATATGCAGCTTTAGGTTGCACCACTTTCCCTTGAACATGCTGCAGCTCTAGTTCTGGGCGTCTGCAAAGTACTTTCAAATCCGAACGTGCCTTGACGTTGTCCTTCGTTTTGCCTTTGATGTCCATAACTGTGTTGAACACATTATCAAAAACATTCTTCTCTATATGCATGACGTCAAGGTTATGTCGTATCAAAAGTGTTGACCAATAAGGTAATTCCCAAAAGATGCTTTGCTTCACCCAATTGTGATCCTTCCGAAGCCAGGGATTTGTCGAGTACTACCAGCCAGTTGTGTTACGTCGGTACGTTCTGGACCCGCCTCGCCATGTTTCCACCAGACACCCGTTCCATATCCACCTGCTCCATCACAGTTGTATTTTTCATAAAAGAATCCTTTTGCTTTCGGAAAGGATGGTCACTCGGTAGAAACCGACGATGACAATCGAACCAACATGATTTTCCCCCAGATTTCAACACAAATGATTTGAATCCTCCATGCAATAAGGACATGCCAATCTCCCATGTGTGCTCCAACCAGATAACATGCCGTACGCAGGAAAGTCACTTATTGTCCACATTAATGCAGCCTTCAAATTGAAATTCTGTTTTCTGGATGCATCATAACAGAGAACCCCATCTGACCATAACAATTTCAGCTCATCAATCAACGGTCTAAGATATATGTCTATATTTTTTCCTGGAGATTTTGGACCCGGAATGAGTAATGAAAGGAACAGATTCTCACGCTTCATGCACATGCCTGGCGGAAGGTTATACGGTGTTAGGAATACTGGCCAACATGAGTAAGATGCCACCGAGCCTCCGAATGGATTGAAACCGTCTGTGCATAAACCCAGCCGCACGTTGCGTGGATCCCTTGCGAAGTAAGAATGAGTACGACTAAAATGAGCCCAAGCTTCACCATCGGCAGGATGACTCATTTCACCTTCGTCACGACGGACTCTTTCTGCATGCCAAGTCATATGTCCAGCTGTCTTCGGGGACATGAACAACCGCTGCAATCTGGGTGTGATCGGAAAATACCGCAATGACTTATACGGAACATCCTTCTGCTTTGACTTGTCCCCTCTCTTGGGCTTGAATCTATCATGATTACAAATACAGCATGATGTCTTATCTGCATCATCTTTGTAGTACAGCATACAGTGATTCGGACATGCATCAATTTTCATAAAACCAAGCCCCAGATCATTCACCATCTTCTTCGCACGGTAAAAGTCAGCAGGTAACCTCTCTGATTGAGGAAGCATACTCTTGACGAGTAAGAGAAGCCGGTCAAAACAACTCTCGCTTATATGAAATTCAGATTTCAAATTCAGTAGCTGCGACACTGCAGACAACCGTGTATGCTTCTCACAACCATCCCATAATGGCTCATCAGCATCTCGAAGTAACTGATATAAAATCTCTGAGCTGTATCATTCGGCACTTCTTCATTTGTTTCATCTTCATGCATATTGAACTCTGGACCAGCAGCATCGACAACCATGTCTACGTACGTACTTGTGGACGCAAAGTAATGAGCATGTGCAGACGACTGAATAACATGCTCACCATGACACGACCATATCTCATAATGGGCAACAAATCCTCTCGTATACAAATGATGCTGCACATCCCATGTCGATATCCACTTTATGTTCTTACAAGCCGAACACGGACATCGGATGTTACCCATCGGATCGACTGCTACTGAGGAATTACTCAATGCAAACTGATATAAAACTGTCAACTCCGTCTTTAAACTCCTCGGTGACAACTCCATTCACCATTCCACGGTACATCCATGACCGATTCTCATAAGACATTTTTCCTACACAAATTAAATGTCATGTCACAAGTTAAAATCCAACAGACCCTCACATCGTTCGAGTAAGTCAAAATGAATAGGTAGGATATTATTAAGATTATCACTTTTTACCCATCTGTGAATATTTGATCGCACTCAGATGACCATTTACTATGTGTTTGTATTATTTGCTGAAAATTTCGGCAGCATCTCCTCACACCTCCGATATACCAAAATTTTATTGATTTAGATATTTTCTTAAACACTTACTAATAAGTGGTTAAGAAAATATTCTAAATCAATAAAGGTATATCAGAGAGGAGTGAGTAGACGCACCCGAAATTTTCAACAAATAATACAATCACATAATAAATGACCACCTAACTCCGATCAAACATTCACAGACTGTCCAAAACGGGACAATTCAAGACTTTGAGTTAGATATACACGTTCTCATTATTGAAAATAAGACTCGTGCACATCAATCTCAAAGTCTTGAACGGGAATGTTCATTGACACGGGCTTAACACGCTCTCGTGATGTGTGTGCAGTGAAAAATTACTATACATGCATAGATCAAATTTAAAACCAAATAAATATGAAAGGAATATGATAACAAAATCATACATGTGAACAAGTGCAATAATAAACCAAATTCATACATACATGTACATGAATTACATATAAACATGTGCAATACTAAAGAAATACATTAAAATAAGATGTGTAATACTAATCATTAAACTGAAAGTGAACAATTAAACATAAAAGAAACTAATATCTAGAAGGAAGAGTTTGTACTATTTTATTTCCTAAATTGGGATGTGTAAATTAAGTTTATTTTGATCTACTCCTCACTTAGTTGTTATGAGGAGTATCTATGTAATTAAACTTCCGCGTTATGACGATATGAATGGATAAGTAAATATTACCTGTTGTGCCTGTTTTTCTGTCACTCCCGATAAATAGCCTTTTATTAGGACGTGACAAATTCCCTTCCTTTAGCCTCTCCTCCACATCCAGCAAGCCTCAGCAACGCATTAGGGTCGGCCATGAAGAGGTTAGGGTGTATGTAAGCCTCTAGTGTTTCCAATTCCTACTACAACTTTAATTCCTATTAATTCTGAGTTTCCCTATTTCTTCCAACCTTCCAAGCTTTCCACCTCCTAATTGGGTTAGGTTGGGTTGCAAATTCGTACCTAGCCATTTGGGTAGGGTTAGGAGTCCAATTCCAACTCATATTAACTATTTTAATGATTTAATAGCTCTTTTCATTTTAGGAAACATTAAAGATACGAATTTAGGGTATTTTTCTTTTATTCAACTTTTAAAAATACCTCTTTTGACCCAATAACTTTTACATGATCCATTTAGCAAAGCCCATTACTTCTTTTTGTTTAATGAGTTTTAATTAATTAATTTTTAATTTATTTATTATTAAAATACCAGGTGCTACAATGTAAGTGATCTACATGAAGGGTCTGGCTTAGGAGGGGGAGGGGATGAGGGCATTTCTCCTATGGACAATGTTCATCTTCGGATGCCTTGAACTCTTCAACTCCAATGCAAATAAGATGGATGTTGGTTGCTTGTCCTTATGTTATACTTGTGTTCATGATTAGTTTTTAGTGTACATGCATCCCTTCAATTCATGGAAATTGAGTGTCAGGGTCTACTAGGGAAATGTTTAACATGAACTTTAATATTTTCAACATGGTTTATGGTCCATGTACATGCAAAATTTAAATGTGAATGTTGACCTACATTACATCCTTAAAGGAAACTTGTGTTCAAATGGGTAGGTGGGTTCTTCATTTTTTAGTAACTTCATATGGGGGAGAATTGCTAACATTTGAGGTTGAACAAAACCATGGATTCTATAGCACTTAACAATAGCAGGTTATTCATACTTTTTTAGCAATTTCATGTTTTTTTAATAGTAGCGTAAAAGGAGCAAACTCTATTCACTAGATAAAACTGATTACATAGCACATTATATGGAAGAAGACTCTTGCTACAAACAATTAAAAGAATTTACAAAGAATTCATAATATAATATATATATATATATTACATTATATAATAATGTAAAAATCACACAAATATGACATTATAAACATAATGTGAAAATATTTGAGAGGTGGGGGAGCAGTGGAGGGGGAGGGGGTCACCGGGGAGGGGAGGAGGCACTGTGGAGAGGGGGAGGGGATCACCGGGGGGGGGGGTTGCACAGGAAGGGGGGAGGGCGTGGCGGTGGGGGCGCAGAGGGAGAGGGTAGTGGCAGGGGGGGGGGGGGGGGGGGGGGGGGGTTTGACAGGAAGGGAGGGAGGGTGGTGGGCATGGGGGGTAGGAGGGGGAGGGGTAGTGGCGGGTGGGTGGGGGTTGCACAGGAAGGGGGGAGGGCGGTGGCGGTAGGGGCGCAGGAGGGGGAGGGGTAGTGGCGGAGTGGGGGGGGGAGGGGGTTGCACAGGAAGGGGGGAGGGCGGTGGCGGTGGGGGCGCAGAAGGGAGAGGGGTAGTGGCAGGGGGGGGGGGACTGGGACTGGAGGGAGAGGGGAGGGGGAGGGGGGTCGCAGGGGTGGGGAGGAAGGGGAGGGGGGTCGCAGGGGTGGGGAAGGGGGCTGGCGGGTGGAGAAGGGAGGGGGAGGGGGCGGCAGGGGAGGGGGGCTGGGACGCCGATGGCGGAGGTGGGGGGTCGCCGGTGGCGGGGGTGGGAAGGGAGGGGGAGGAGGGGGGCGAGGGTGTGTACATACCGGCGGGGAGGGACTTCGGTGGTAGAGCACGGCGGCGGCGGCGGGGCCGGTCGGGGCGGAGGGCCGGCGGGCAAGCGGCGAGGGTCGCGGCGACGAGAGAGGAGAGAGAGAGAGAGAGAGAGAGAGAGAGAGAGAGAGAGAGAGGAGAGAGAGAGAGAGAGAGAGAGAGAGAGGAAGAGAGAGGAGAGAGAGAGAGAGGGAGAGGGAAAGAGGGGGGTTTCGCGGGACAAGGTATAGTAGATTTACCGACGGATATTCCGACGGAAATATGTCTGTCGGAATATCCGTCGGTATGTTTTCATTACCGACGGAAATTTCCGACGGAAATATTCCGTCGGAACGACGACGGATATTCCGACGGCAATATATTCCGACTGACATATTGCCGTCGGAATATCCGACGGAATTACCGACGGAAAATAATCCGTCGGAAATTTCCGTCGGTAATCCCGCTTTTTCTTGTAGTGGTAGGATTGCGTCATGTGGTTGGTCTCCTCTCTTAGGCTTCTTATTCTTTAAGTGACCCTTGTCTTTATTTATTCTCTTCTTAGGGCTTTTAGGTTGATAACCCTTGGAGTCAATGTTCTGCCCTTTCATTGGGGTGGACTTCCCATTATCTCCTTTGGTCATCTCTATGGCATCTTCTACTAATTGAGCTTGTTTCACCATCTTGTTGTAAACTTGAATGTCCATTGATGCCAATAGGGAAATAAATGGTGGATTTAATCCATTTAGGAATCTTTTTGCCTTCATCTTCTCTGTCCCGACTAGGCGTGGTGCATAGCGGGACAACCTAGCAAATTGGGCTTCATACTCTGCCACTGATGATCCTTCCTATTTAAGAGCAAT
Source organism: Colocasia esculenta (assembly GCA_014218235.1). NCBI lineage: Eukaryota > Viridiplantae > Streptophyta > Magnoliopsida > Alismatales > Araceae > Colocasia > Colocasia esculenta. The sequence continues at coordinate 68,716,789 of CM024763.1, read as the reverse complement.
GAATTCCACAGCTTTCTTCTCACGACCCCTTTTAGAGAAATATTTACTGTTGAAGTGTTCTATGAATTCAGCCCAAGTAGTAGGAGTATTAGGCAATGTAGCTTTGGTGGCCTCCCACCATGCCCTTGCATCGCGTTCTAGTTGAAAAGTGGCCAATAAGACCCTCTCTTGGTCCGTGCACTGCATTACATTGAACATCCGTTCCATCTCTTGCATCCAGTTTTTAGCCTCCTCGGGGTTAGGAGATCCATAAAACTTAGGAGGATCCATTCCTCGAAAATTCCTATGTAACTCTCCTACCCTGACATGAGCTCCACCCTGTACGACTTGTGGCAAGGCTTGCGCCAACTCCTGTACTGTGTTATGCATATCGCGCCATTGGCCACGCCTTGCTGCCATCTCCAAGAATGTTTAGGATCTTGAGAGAAGATTAATAGTTAGTTGTAGTGTAAGTTATTCTTTGTGAATATTAATTTATTAACTTTTGAACTATTCTAACCATGGGCTCTACCCATCTCACTAGGTACTAACAAGAGACCTAGCTTAGTGCTAGACACAAATAGCATAGGAACCTAGATCCTCACAACATGATCCTTTAACGTAGTTTCATAACTTAGCCTCTAATGTTTCCTAGGACTTTAGGAAGCCTAGGCTCTGATACCACTCTGTCACACCCTAAATTTTATTTTAGCAACAGAATAAATTGGGAGACTCGATGAACAAGCCAGCATTCAGAAGCTATAGACCAATAGCTATTACAAATAGGGCCCACAATGCAATAATCAAAATTCTTCCTTTATTTATCAAAACGAATATTACAACCTCCAATGTCAAATGAAACACTCCTTGCTCACCAAACTATCTCTCTCTCAAAGAAAGGGGAAAATTACATTAATGACCAATCTAAATAAATAAAAAAAAAGAAGGACTCTCTAAGTGTACTCCCGCTCGGCGCACAAGTCCCATCATTTAGCTTTACCTTCACTACTGAAATGTTAAAGAGAGCAGGTATGAGTACACTCCCCAGTAGGATTTACATCTTCCAGCAATGATATAAGTATTTATAGTTTAAAAGCTAGAAGGTATGAACATGTTATGTACAATGCAATTAAAACGGCGGTAGTAACACGTGTGCAGTGTACTATGCAAGATAGTATGATCAAGATATTGTAATGATCAATCTGGCAATAAGGTTGTATTCAAGAGTTCAAGATATTGTGAACAATGATCTAGAAAGATGGTAACTTCATGAACAAGAGCAAGATAACATGTAACAAGATGGCCATTTCACTAGCAAGCTTTTTTGGGTAACCCACTCGGAGCACTCCATAAGAATATCATGCAGGATCTATTGGTGCCTCATGCAAGTACGTCCTTCAGCCAACTTAGGTTAAGGACCAGCATACAGTAGCAGGTAACAAGCAAGTAAGTTTATCACGTGTAACAAGTACGTGCCATGCTAAGCACCAATCATGATTCTGCACCACGGTAGGCACACGACTTTGTTAGGGGATCAACCTAACAATCAACTCCTAGAGTAATGAACATTTTTGGGAAAACTGGGCAATCAACACCTTTGGGTAAACAAGACTTTGTCGGGGGTGAATTCGACAATCACACCCATAGGTAACAGGACTTTGCTAGAATCTCCAGGACTAGATATGGGCCCTTGGTCAGGTTCGTATTGCGCAACAATATCATGTGTCCCAATGAGCCCGTCGACTCGACAAGAACGAGTTTTGAGTCCATGACTCCAATATCATTAATGTACTTCAAGAACGTATCACAAGAAGGCAATGTGTGTCAATAAGGATAGAGTGGCCGAGAAAGTTCAGGACTATCATGTCAATATGCTGATGATACCCTCATATTCCTGAACGGGGGCCTTCGGAATGTGATGATTTTGATCAACTTCCTTAACAAGTACTCTTCCTCCTCTGGGCAGTTGATAACCAAGGTGAAGAGCAGCTTCATGATATCTGAAAAGGCTACTATTCTGAGGGTCAATAGGATAAAAGAGGAAACTGATTTCAAAAGGCAAAGGGGTCCACTCATTTATCTTGGAGTTCCTCTACGTCCTGGCAGGGTTCTTACTTCAGATTTCGCCCAGCTGATTCAGAAAATAAATTTTAAGCTGGCCTCTTGGAAGCCTAGACTTATCTCCCAAGCTAGAAGGGTCACTCTCATCAATTCAGTTCTGACCTCACTACCAATTTACATTGTTGCTTCCTCTTCTTTACCTTCTAGTATTCTGAGGTATATTGATAAATATTGTGCTACTTTTTTCTAGAATAATTCTGATGGAATGAGGAAATGTCATTGGGTGGCATGGACCACCTTCCAACACCCTACTACTGAAGGTGGCTTAGGGGTTCGCAATATTAAACATGTTCATATTGCTCTTGCTGTGAAGTCTTTATGGAATATGCAATATGGTTCCTCATGCTGGGCATTGTATGCTAGGAGTCGTTATAAGTCAGGTGCTTTCTCCAGAGGCATGGGTTTTTCTTATAAAATATGGACTACTGCTCAGGATATTATCCAGAACCATACCAGGTGGATCCATGGGAATGGTAATGAGATTGATGTGTTAGCTGATGTTTGGCGGGGTGACTGACCGCTTGATGAGCTGCTGACTTCTCCTTATGAGGGAGAAAGGATTTCGCTCAGGGAAGCTATCTTAAATCCTGAGCATCTGATCCATCATTTTCTGCCTACTGGTGTTTTTAATGGGGTTGTTGTTAATGAGGAAGAGGACAGGAGAGTTTGGGGGCCTTCCTAGGATCAGAACTTCTCAGTCAAGTCTGCATATAACTTAGTTCGATCTGTGGGGGTAAAAAGAAGTGTGTTCAATAAAATGTGGCACAGTCTCTTCTATAGAAGAGCATCTTTATTCTGTTGGAAACTCCTACATAGGGCGATGCTTGTAGACCAAAGAATCGCTGAAACTGGCATTCCTATGGTCTCTTGTTGCTCGTGCTGTTCATCTCCAAATGTTGAGGATGATGACCATCTTTTTATCAAGAGCGATCTGGCAGCTTCCCTGTGGCACTGGTTTTCACCGCTAATCAGTCCCAATATTCATCTCCACAGTCACCTTACGTCAAGAATTTGGAGTTTTCTCTCAGCTGTTAACATTTCTTCTACTTTAGGCTTTGTTGCTATTCACTGCCTTCTCCTCCTGCTGTGGGAGATCTGGAAATGGAGATGTCAAGCCAGATTTGAGAGCAAGTGGTCTTCAGTTGGGACTGTCATTAAAAGCATCAATTTTATGGTGGCTCACTCCCTGGCTAATACTCACTTTAAAGTGGAACCTTCAGCTGCTGATCTGCAGATTCTTCAGCATTTTGGCTTCTCCCCCTCCTTCTCCAGCAAGCAAATAAAGTTGATTCGGTGGATGCCTCCTATTAATGATTATTGTTTGAATGTGGATGGAGCATGTAAAGGTAATCTTGGTGAATGTGGGGGAGGTGGATGTATCCGAGATACATGGGGTTCTGTGTTGGTGGCTTTTGCACACTTTTACGGTCAGGGGTACAACATGATCGCTGAAGCTAGAGCTCTGTGTGATGGTCTTCGAGTGGCGATTCCTGAGCATCCGTTTGTTAGTCGTCTATTCTGACTCCTTTGCCTTGGTTAACTCCTTTAAATCTAGAAAGTGCCCTTCGTGGCAGGTATTCAGGTGGTGGCGGGAAGGTGAAGAATGAGTAAAAGGAAGAAATCTGACTTTGCAACATTGCTACCGTGAAACAAACAAAGTGGCAGATGTTGGCAAATTTTGGTTGCTGGTCAAAGGAGAACAATGTGTATTGGGGTCTACAGGCATCCCCCATATCTGTAAAGGCCCTATAGTTTTGGATAAAATTGGTCTCTACCATGTTAGATTACTTTGACCAGGTAGTCTGCTTGTATCATCTTTCTTTTATATATATGATTTTCGCCCAGGCATAATCTGGTGGAGTGAGAACATTCTCCCTTTTTGAGGGAGGGTGCGCTCTCCTAGTATTATACCTGAGGACCTTTTATCAAAAAAAAAAAGAGAGTGTCATGTCAATAATGATATAAAGTTCAAGGGTACGTTGGGAATATCAAGTCAAGAGTTCAATCCGGAAGCATAACGACACATCTACATAGATTCTATCTTTAATAACTTGATTTCATGTGTTATACTCGATCATTCTGAGAAAGTCAAGATGAGAAGAGGAAGATCTCATCAAGAATGCCAAAAGAGAAGAGATACGTGCACCCTAACTTTCGGGTACTTCATTGGTACAACCTGCTCGTCGGCCATGTGGGAATCTATGGTCAGAGGAGGCTTACGGAGGCCTTGATCAAGGGGTCACTAGTCTGATAGAAGGAATATCTGACGGAGAGTTCACCACAAGCCAAGAAGGGGCTTTCCTATCGTGCTAGAGAGTATGCGCATGTCGCGCGTGAGAATCGTTCAAGTGCATGTGTGAATCCGATTATGGAAACTACAGTTATAGAAACTGCGTTTATGGAAACTACATATGGCAAGTATCATGAGTGTTAAATCATAAAGCACTAATCATGCATGACAAATTTTAGCAAGTAACTATATGTTTTAGCAAGTTCGATAACAAGGCAAGATGTGAATAATCGATAGGTAGAGAGCATGATCATGAACATAAGATCAATTAATAATCATGTGAACATACTTTAACTTTCATATGGGTTGATAAATGCATGATAAGATGTTCTAGAACCTTCCTATAATAGAACAAACTCACACATGCAAAGAATGACACAAAACGACGGAAACCAAGATGTATGCCCCTTAGAAGGCAAGTGCAGTCCCATCCCTTTACTTCCTCAGGTCATAACTTATTTATTTCTTATTAAAATCTCACACATGAATACACCAACTTGAAGCCCTTTTAATGAGGAAACTATCAAACAAAACGGCTTGTCAATCTGTGGTCTATATAAAATGTTATGGCCAGTTTAGTAGACATAGGCAGAAGGCGACACATTGCCTGTCGCCTTCTGAAATGAAGGCGACCATCATCTTGTCGCCTTCTGAAGAACACCATGAAACTCGCTGATTTTTTGTATGGGTTGCGACCATGATGTTGTCGTGTTCTGGTAGTGACGTGTCGATCTGTCGCAACCTAAATATGACGTTTGAGTTGCTTTTTCTACCTATTTCCAACTCCGACTTGAATTGGGTTTGACACCTATGGGTTGGAAAAATCAAAACAAATGCTAGGCTGATCCAAATCGAGCAAAACCACCTTTGTTAGTTAGATTACTTCTAATGATTTGTACAGTAGAACATAATCGATAAACAAAGGTTGTTTGACTGGCTAATAAAACTTATTGTGACTGAATATGTGATTCTAACATAGTGTTCATGTTTGGGCTCATACTCTCAGTACGGTGAACGATAGTTGGAGAAACTAGTGCCAAATGAAAGTAGACTCATAGGGTAACAAGTTCTATGTTGAACACTTGTCCAAAAACTACTCCACAAAGAGATATGGAACTCGTAAGACAAGTCAAGATTAAATTGCGACAGTACATTGTCAAGATCATGCAAGATTTAATTCGTGAAACTCTCAAGAAAAAATTGGGGAAAAAGTAAGAACATAATCTATACATATGGATGCAAGCATGGACAAGTTTAATTAGAGTTTGGCATGGAGATGACCTACATTTTAGGTGAATGAAATCGTGGCCCCGGAAACCCTAGTTTTGGCAATAGTGCAAAGATCTTATTAATACGTCCAGCACACTGCGTTAAATTGGGAAAAATAGTTTCATCTAAAATTAGACTTGAAGGGCTTTCTATGGGTATATTATTTGCTTGATTTGATTGAGATTTCACTAACCTTGGTGATGATCAATCTGACTCTTGTGTGCAGGTCGCTGTAGATCCGAGTTGGAAGAGCTTGAGGGTCCTTGCTCTAGCCTTCTCCTCGAGATCTCCAGCCACCATAGCTCCAAGCACGCCTCCAATAACCCTAGGGGTCGTCCCATGGAAGAGAGAGGCTTTATTTATAGAGAGAGAGGTCTTTAGTTGCCTAATTAGATTAGGAAACTTTAGGGACGAATTTGGATGTATCCTTCCTCTAATTGGAGATTTCTCTCCCCAATTCGTGATGAAATAGATATAGAAACTATTTTAGGTTGTAACCACGAATTGGGCTCAATTTGAAGTCCAATAAGTATGAATTGGATGTGTATTTAACTTTAATCTTGATTAGTTAAGATTTTCATATTTCGGGGTTATTTTTCTACTTGAATTATTTGTGGTCCAAAATATATATTATAGCATGATTCTTTCATTGGGTTGTCAATACCCAATGTTTGAAGTCCATCCATAATTTTATTTTAATTTATGACCCCTTTATGTATATGTGATAATGTTTTTTTCGACTTATTCCTTAATTAAGATAATAAGTCACAATAATTCTTAAACTCAATCCAAAAGATTTTTATTGGCCCAAATTTCTTTATGGGTCACTAGAGAATAATATTTAAATTCTAACAATGATTTTTGCAAAATTTTAGATGTGTTTTTACATCTGGGATAATGGTGTGTACGTATTTAGCTAGTTTTAAATTATTAAGTGGTCATATTTTCTATTATCTGAAATTTTCAATTACCGAAATTCTTGGGGTGCTACACTCACCCTCCTCCATTGGGAAATGTCATATTTTTCACGAGGATATCAATCCTGATTTCTTTTACTTTGTCAGTCTCTTCATATGTGAGCCTTAGTGTTTCCCACATGTCCTTTGTTTGCATGCAGAATTCTGTTAAACTCTTGCTTGGTCAGCGCGCAACACATGAAGCTCTTGGCCTTACTGTTCAGGGATATCTTGTTCTTCTCTTCAACTGTCCATTCTTCCTTGGGCTTGGAGATTTGGTGATCACCATCATCTATGATGCTCTAGATTTGATAGTCGTAGAGTTGTAGGAAAAAACTCCATCCTAGTCTTCCAGTATGGGTAATCTTCTCCATCAAATAGTGGAGTCCAAAATAGGGATTGACCTTCTGCAAATCCTGAGCTACCATGGATCTTTGCTCTAAGATCGTTGGATCTTCTAGATGTTCAGAGACCAAGGCTCTGATATCATTTGTTGGCCCACTTACGGTTGGAAGGAAGACTAACCTAGAGGGGGGGGGTGTGAATAGGTAATCTGAGATCTGAAATAAAAATCACCACTAAAAACGTTGGTTAGTCTAAAGAAGCGTGTGCAAAGAAAGTAAAGTTGCGGAAGCAAGCACACAAGGAACACAAAAGATTTATTCTGGTTCGGCCCTTCCAAATGGAAGTCCTACGTCCAGTCCCTAAGCAAGTTCATGGGATTTTACTAACCAAGAGTACAGTTCCCCTTAAGGACATACAACACCCATCCCCTGCTGGTCTTCCTTTCTTTTATGGGCAAGAAGGCAGCCCATTGTGTACAGTCCACAGCCAGACACAACACCTAACATCATGGTCTTATCTTCTCAACAGAAGAGGAATACTTTTGAACACATAAACAAGGACCTAAAGCCCTAGATCAAGCTCTAGATACACAATGAGATGCTTGATCTGAGACTGAAACCTAAAGAAAGAAAGAGTTTACAGGAGAAGACTCTTCTTAGGCTAAACCCTCTCTCTCTCTCAAATACACAGAGATGTACAGAGAGAGAATGAGGAAGGAAGAGAGAAGACTGCTTGATTGCTTCAGCTTGAATGGGCTTGAGCTCTTTCTCTATTCATGCTTGAGTGTGTATGGAGTTGGAGTTTCTCACAGGATGTACACTCTTTGAAAAATGATCTTCAGGAAAGCTCATCTGATCTTTGGTTCTTTTCTTTTGCTTCTCCTTTATATGGAGCTGCTTTGAAAAAATCCTTTGACTGATAGCCATTGGAGCTTTCTGAACCGTTGCTCTTCTTCTTCTTCATCTTCTTTCCTTTGAGTCTAATGGCTTACTGTTGTGCCTATTGGCTGCTTGGATTTGAGGAAGATGTTTAGTTGGTGCGCACTTCCAAGGATGCCAGCAGCAGGTCCAAGATGTTGACTATGTAGAGGGGACCTGCAGGAATTATATGCAAGGTAGATAGTTAGACTTGTGAAGTTCATTGTCAGATGGCCCACACCTCTTTTTGCCTTCTGTCTATATCCTGCATATAGTTAGAGGTGGAATGAGGTGCTTTTCTTTTGTTGCAGGAGGATAGAGATCCTATCAGACAAGTAAAAAGATCTTTAGTCAGAGAAATAATAGTTAATTATATGAAGTACATTTGAACTTTATTGGGCGACATAGATAATTTGAAACATTTGAAATATAGAGGAAATCGATGTTTAGTATAATAGAGTCGATGTGAAAGACAATCGATGTTCCAATGTAATCGTTGTTTCAATCTAATGCATGTATGTAGTCGATGTTGTAAGTGTAATCGATATTTCAATGTAATCCTTGTATAAAATCAATGTTGAAACAGAAATTGATGTTTCAATGTAATTCATGTATGTAATCGATGTTTAAATAGAAATCGATGTTTCAATGAAATCGATGTTATAATGAAGTCGATGTTCAACAGAGTCGATGTTTAAGTTAAAAGACAATCGATGTTCAAATAGAGTTGGTGTTTAAACGTAATCGATGTTCAAAGAGAGTCAATGTTTAAGTGAAACATAATCGATGTTTAAATGAAATCGATGTTCAACTGAAGTCGATGTTTGAATGAAATCGATGTTGAACTGAATCGATGTTTAAGTGAAATGAGCCATAGTCGATGAATTTGTATAGTAATCGATGTGGCACTTAGTCAGTAATCGATATGCATTAAACAACAATCGATTTGGCTTTCCTATGCAAATCATGAATTGATAGTGCCATAATTTTATATTTATTATGAAAACATGATATTAAATATATTTATGATATTTAATTAATCATGAGTTTTGTTATCACCAAAATATAGGGGTAAAATATAAGAGTGGTTCAACAACATATTGTAGGATCAAACCGTCTACTCCAATTGGAGCAGACAACCAAACAAATAGGTGTTGAGAATAAATCAGAAAAATCAAACTAGAGACAGGTTTGAAGAAGTGCAGAAATAAGAAAACACTCTGTACTGGAGTTGGATTTGGTCAGATGACTTCTTGAACTCCAATTGCATCTTCTTAAGCTTGAGCGCATCGAACACCTCTTCTAGTCACAGCACTAGGATCAATTGCCTCTGAATTTGAGATGAAATCTGATGCTCTGCTTCAATTGATCAATAGAAGGTCTTTATACTGGAAGATGATACGATCCACATCCTCTCCTCTTGATTAGTTGACTGCTCTGAAGTCTGCTACTCTTTTGAACTCAAGCTCTTGCTCTCTCTGTACTTTTTGCACTCAAATCACTGCAATTTTCTCCTGTGTGCGATCTGTTCTGTAGAGGACGACACACTACTTTTGATCTGATTCACAGAATCTTGTCAGTGGGCCCCTCAACAGAATCCCAAGAACTTGGGAGATGCTTTTGCTGCCAAAAGAAGTATCTTCCAAAACCATGTGAGGTGTACCGAAGTCCCAATTATTGGGCCTCGGGTCACGTGCCCAGAACTTATGCGCTGGCAGATACATTTCATCTCTGTAGAACAAGTGTCATTGAGTTGACGCATCCTGATTATAGTGTCGACGCATACCCATAGGACTTGACTTGGATCAGTGAAAATCTTCAGTAGAGTCGACCACATGCCCTCATGAGTCAACCTCATCCAAGTGACTGTGATTCTGATTGACTATCTGTCATGTAGAGTTGACCTTGCAGCAACGTAGTGTTGACCTCATCTGATGGTAGAGTTGACTCAACCTTCCTCTGGAGTCGACCTGGTAGACTAGTAGAGTCGACCTCATCCTCAAATGGAGTCGACCTTATCTAATTCCTCCCCTTCAGCGCTAGCCAGAAAAGCAACTAGAGTCGACCTGTTCTTCGAGTAGTGTCGACCTCATGTGATACTCTGAATTTCTGCGGTACCTAAAATTTATCAAGCGTCGAGCTAGCCTTTGAATAGAGTCGACCTCATGTACATCACCGAACTTCAGTATCTCTCCTATTGCTACAAATGTGTTGACCTATGATGTAACCAGAGTCAACACATGAAAGAGGATTTGACTTTATGAAAATTCTGTGATACAAATAACCTGTGTTACATATTTATAACATTTTGCTTGATTAATGACATCATCAAAAATAGGGACACAACAATCTTCACTGGAAATTAACCTATGTTGACACATACTTCACTTGTGTCAATGCACCGACTGAAATGCAAATATCTGCTCACGAGGAAACCTCAGGTGTCGACACCCTAACAAGGGTTTGTCGACACCATTGACTCTTTTGTAAGACCCAGCTTCTGGCTTTCCGTCCGGTGTCTTGGATGACTAGCCAATAACACGTCTGGGCTGGGCGACGCATTAGTGTCACATTGTGGGTGTCTGACACGACAGTCGTCCTTGTCATGACGAGCATGTGCATCGCATTCTTGTCGCGCCCGGCTTTCCCATCACGTCTTGTTGTCGCGACCGGTCAACAGTTCGTGACTGTTTTCTGTCGTTTCGGTCGTCTGATGCCTGTCAGGGTGGCAGGTGTGTTAGTACGACCTGTCGCGTTGTCACGGTGTCCTTGGGGGATGCGTTCTTGTCGTGGTGCGTTGACCCATCGCATTAAGGTTCTTAACGCGACATGTCGCCCCGTCGCGTCTTCGGTGCCGAAGGCTTAAGGCCTTGGCCGGCGACCCCTTCCCCTTTCTCCCTCTTTCCCCACTCTTCTCTCCCTCCGGCGATGCACCACCTCCCCCTCTTCCCTTTTTGTGTTTCAGGCGAGAAGGAGGGTCGTGCGTGGTGTCGTGGCATCGTGGAGCTTGCGTGGAGCGAGGAGGAGGTGGCCAACCGACGTGAAGGGCCCCCATTGGGGTTTTTTCTTCGTGAAAGGTAGGGATTGCTTGAACTCTTCTCGCCAGGCAGATGGGAGCCCCTTGGGATTTGTAGTAGTGTTTACTGCTTTCCCATGCTCCCCTCCCTTGTGTGGTGATGTTTCTAGCGTGTGGGTGGCCCCGGGATGGAGCATCTTATGGGTCTGCCTCTCTACTAGTGTCACGACCGTAGGCGCGTTGTGACACTAGAAGATGGGTCGGCCCGGTCGGGCGTGACCTTATCATGACGCGGTTGCCTGTCGTGGTAAGAGTCGTTGTCGCAATGCGTTTTCCTGTCGTGATAGGGTTACTGTCACAACCCTTGTTTACCATGCGCATCGCCTTCATGGCAGAGATGACCAACTTTCCACCAAGTTCTTGGTAAGGGATGAGAGAACTCGTCCTCACCAGGAATGCGGAAAACAATCCTCTTCCGACGATAATCTACTAACGCATAGTGCTCCTCTAGCCAATCCAGACCAAGAATAGCATCAAAGTCCTTCATCTTTAGCAAGAAGAAACACCCTTCTAGGACTCTATCCTCAATACACACAGGTAACGATGGAATACACTTCCCAGTCGATACCGTACCGCGGGTGTGTGTACAGACAACGGACTTCTAAATCCTCAGACTCTATGCCTGACTCTATAGCTAACTGCCTAGCAAACTGCTCGGAAATGACGAGTGAGTGGCACCCGTATAAAACAAAACCGAGCGTGCACACCTAGAAGTAAAACCGTACTTTCGGTGACATGCTCCGCCAGCTCAGCATCCTCTCATGCTAGGGCAAACACTCGAGCTTGGGCTCGAGGCCTTCCTGGTCTTCTTGTAGCTGGCACTGCTGCTGCTACCACTGCGGGTTGGCACTCCACGCTGGACTCCCTGCTGAAGTCTCGGACAATCCTTGATCTTGTGGTCACTGCTCCCGCACCTCAAGCATTTTCCGACTACCATCCAACACTCTGTACCACCGTGTGTCTTCCCGCAATGGGGACACTCCTTCTTCACACCAGGGGAATGTGAGAAGGTACTTGAGTACTGCTAGTTGCCACTGGACGCTGCGGTGTCTGGTACGCTGCCTTCTTCTTATCCTGCCGCTGGAAAGGGGCCGCAGGTCTCTTTACAAAGCTTTCTTCTCCTCAAGGTACTGCTCCATTTCACCCTCCTGCCTACAAGCAGTGCTAAGGGCCTCGTCCAAGGTACGATGATCAAACGCTACTAGCCTCGTCCTCAGTGATGGCTTAAGGCCCATCACAAACTTCTTTGCCTTCCTGCGCTCATCAGTTACTATGTGAGGTGCATACTTAGATACTCAGCAACCCTGGCCTCATACTCAAGCACAGTCTTGGAGCCCTGAGTCAAGGAAAGGAACTCCTGCTCCATCCTGTCCTGGATATGCTCGGGGACGAACTTGGCCCGAAAGAGCCTCACAAACTAGTCCCAAGCAACGTCAATAGCACCGTCCTCGAATCGGGTAAGCAGTAAGGAAGCACACCACCACATCAGCTCTCCTGTAGCATATAGGTGGCTAAAGTAACCTTGTCCTCGTCCGCACACCTAATAGCCCGGAAGATCTTCTCGATCTCCCTCATCCAGCTCTTAGCTAGTAATGGGTCGCTCTCCCCCTTAAAAGAGGGTGGCAACATCCTCTTGAATCTTCCATGATGGAGGGTCTACCATGGTCTTGAGCCTGGGGTACTGGAACCTGGGCCTGCTACAACAAACAACAAGCAATCCATATTCAATACAACATTATGCAATTAAATAAAACAGACTACCCTTTATTTTATTATTCCAACCTGAGCCTTCATCTGAACCTGGAGTGCAGGCTGGGTGTGGGCCTGCGTCTGCATGGCCGACACTAGACCCTGCATGAACACTCCATAATCCACAGGTGGCGGTGGGGGAAGTACAGGACCCTGAGGTGCTGAGGCCTGCTGCTCAGTCTGCTCCTCACACCTAGGCTCATCTCTCCTCTGCTCACCATCACGAGTAGGTACGCCACCACGTCTACCGCGTGAAGCCATAAGCGCAATTAATTTAATCACTATTAGAAACTACGTTATTTAGTCCCTAACCACTTTCTTATCTATCTTTCATTCATTATTAATCAATTCTACACATGTGGACAACTCTATAAAGACTTAGCATGTAATGGAGATGATGACTTATGTATATTTATGTACAATCTCAACCAGTCGTCGGTCTCTGATACCAATCTCTGCGACGACCCTCCTTATACCGGTAAGATTATACCAATCCACGTCGGTATAGTGAGTCTCGTCACAATGGGACATTTACCCAAGCACTAACACACATGATTGAGATGTACACAAATATGAATACAGAGTAGCGGAAGTAAAAGAACTACTGTCTTTCATTCATCATCCACATTAAACATACATGATCCATATAGCAATTTAAGGAACTAAGCCCACATATTGAAATACAAAATTCAAATTACATTGTTCATCCACAATTTACATAAGCTTCAATTACATAAGTCTCAATTACATACTATGAAAGTAAGGTACAACAACGGTGACTCCACAACACTCTATTCTCCTCGCTCGAAGTCGCTCTCAATGGCCTCCTCCAAGGAAGTAGGGTCACCTGTTAAACCTGTACGCCAAAGCAAGAGTGAGTCTAAAAGACTCAGCAAGTAAACTCCATACACATCATACATGCATACATCACAAGTAGGCCATTCATTTAATTTCGTTAATCAAAACATGTAGCATGGTTGTACAATAATAGAAAACTACCTATCATGATATTTCTACTAATTTCACTATGCATGATACATGGTTTATGTCAATCCAAAATGAAATACCTACTGCATGCTTTCTACTCATTCATTCACATGAGAGCTACACTTACATTTAACTACAACATGATAGCAAATTTAGCATGGGATTTTCACACATAAGAAGGAAATACCCCTAACATAGATTCTACACACTTTTGCACATATAAAACACTATTATAAACACATTAAGGTTGCTGTTTTGACATGAATCTAACATTTTCATAACATAAATCACAAGTTTGCATTTTTAACACATTGGTTTCACATGTTTACACATTTACACGTTCGCATTGTTCACATTTACACATTTACATGTTCGCACTACACAATTTGCACATATACACATTCACATTTTCACATTTAAATGCCGTGACACATAGTCCAAACCACCACTAGAAGGACACATTCAAATCACATAACACATAGATGCCACCTAGGCAACACAGTGACGGCTCTTGGTACTGCGCAGACCAAAGAAGTAATCTCCACCCTAACCAGTGATACTTGTCCACCTCCAAGATTTCATCCTAATGCCTTAGGATCTTAACACATTGAACCTTCCCGTGGGGACTTTTCCACGGTACAGTTCCACAGCCCTCTATGGAAACAGTGTCACACACAACATATTACACATTCTAATTTTAACAACACACATTTCATATGGTTTACACATGGGTCTATTTTTCCCTAACTTGATACTACTGTTAACAAAATTTTAAACACTCAGCAACTTACTCTAATCATGCTGAAAACACATATCAACCATAATCATGGTAAGCACGCATTAATAGCTCATTTCACATGGAAATTACACAATGTACTCTGATGTTGCCCAAATCATATGAGATTTTAACCACAAGCTATTTGCAGGTTTCAGACCACACATGCAGATTTTCTATTTTTTCTGAACTATATTAAATTACAGAAAATAAAACATTCAACCACATGGCATTCATAAATCAGTTATCATGGAAGCATAATATCATGGTCTGTTTTGATAGTGCACTAACCTGCATCTATCATTCATATTACCATAGAAGTTTTCCCCAAATTTATTTCACATCATACAATTTACTGTGAGTTTTACAAGAACCTACACATGTTTCTATCTTTCAGTACAGAAATTGTAATAAATCACATGATCATGGGAAAATTCCCAAATTTTCGGGACAGAGACTGACATACATACGCATGATCTAAAAACAATATGGCATTCAAATTCTTCACGAATCAGTGTGAACAACAAGTATCCCTATCCAAGATCTTATCTAACATGCATTTCACAAAACCTAACAATTTATACTAATTACAGAAATTTACAAAAATCTCACAATGCATTCCATTATATATTACATAGCATATAACATTTACATATAACCTCATGTGAAGAAACCCAGAAATAATCATATATAAGGAAGAACAGTTTCTTGTTTTGCCCTAAAGACTAAACAGCAAAGGCTGGCTGTTCACAGAGGTTAACGGTAGCATGTCTGCCGCCAACTGGAGATCTTAACGGCAAGGGATCTCGCCGTTAAGTTCCTGTCTGTGCAGAAACACAGACCGAACTCCAAAGATGGGGGAAATGTGGGGTTCCAGGACACGAATAAAATCCCATAAAATACCTAAGACCTACTGGACATGTACAAGCACCACGGGGATGGGTTACTTGCCTTTAGAAAAACCTCCAAAGGGATCAAAAAGGTTGTTGAAGCTCTCCTTGGGTAGTGCCAAGAAGCCTCCACAAACTCCTTCCTTCGAGTTCTAGGATAGCCTTCAGTCCAGCGTTGGGGAAGCCTTCCCCTATGTCCAATCTTCCTTCCAGTTGAAATAGCTCGCCGGAAGAAGCCTCAAATCGCCGGATCTGAGCTCTCAAAGTTCAGCTTTTCACCTGTTCTCTCAGCTAGGGTTTTCTCTCTTTGCAAAGAGCCAAGAGGGCTCTTGCAGGCTGCAAGGGGTAGTGATTTTATAAGATGGGGTTTGGGATCTCACGCAAGGCATGATGGGAGAGGTGAGAGCCGTTGGGGACGACTCCCCAATCGGTGAGCAAGCCCAATCCAAAATTTCGGGGTCTGCTGTGCACAGAAAATCATAGAAGTAGACGTCCACATCCATGGCCGTTGACTTAATAGTTGGCGTCCATCGACATGGACGTTTACTCAACATGGACGTCCATCCATGTTGACGCCAACTTGCTCTTCGACCAGAGCTTAAACCATGCAGGAAATCATATATATATATATATATATATATATATATATATATATATAGATTATATATATATATGCTATATATATACATGCAATATATGCAATATAATGTACACACTACTACACCATGCAAACAAACAATAATTACATCTAAACATACACATGCACACATAAGTACACCTAGCTAATATGTACGTAGATATCTACATATGCAAACATAATATTTACAGACAAGCACAAATCTACACACACAGCAAATAAAAGGACAAATTTGAGGGCCTTACACCCTCTCCCCCTTAAGGAAACTTCATCCTCGAAGTTTAAACAACACTACTCAAACAAATGAGGATACTTCTTCCTCATCTCATCCTCAAGCTCCCAAGTAGCCTCCTCCCGTGAGAAGTTCTGCCATAGAACCTTCACCGACGTAATACTCTTGTTTCGGAGATGCTGAACTTTCCGATCAAGAATAGCTACTGGTTGCTCCACATACGACAAATCTGGCTGGATCTCCACTGGCTCGTGACTAATAACATGAGACGGATCTCGAACATACTTTCTTAGCATAGATACGTGGAAAACAGGATGAACGCCAGCTAAAGCCGGAGGCAAAGCTAGCTCGTAAGCCACGCTACCTAAACGCCTGAGAATCTCATACGGGCCAATGAATCTGGGACTTAATTTGCTATGCCTGCCAAACCTGATGACACCTCGAGTAGGTGAAATCTTCAAAAAGACATGCTCACCCACCTCGAACTCTAGATCCTTCCTCCTGTTGTCGGCATAGCTCTTCTGCCTATCTATGTCGCAACAAGCCTCTTCCTGATAAGTTGAATCTTATCCGAAGTCTCCTGAACTAACTCCAGATCGATCAACTGCCTATCGTCGGTCTCCTCTCAACATAAAGGAGATCTACAAGGCCTTCCATACAACGCCTCAAATGGAGCCATACCAATGCTCGCATGAAAGTTGTTGTTATATGCGAACTCCACTAGAGGTAAATGGCGCTCCCAATCATCCTTCCAATCCAGCACACATGCCCTCAACATATCCTCGAGCGTCTGGATAGTCCTCTCAGACTGTCCATCTATCTGGGGATGAAACGCCGAACTGAGCTTCAGCTCCGAACCTAAAGCATCCTGAAGACCCTTCCACAACCTCAAAGTAAATCTCGGATCTCGATCCGAAATGATCGACATCGGCACACCATACAATCTAATAACGCTACTGACATTCAATCTAGCCAAGCTCTCTACTGACTGTTTCTTCTTCATAGGCAAGAAATGTGCAGTCTTCGAGAATCTATCTACGACTACCCAAATCAAGACATTACCCCATCTGGATCGAGCCAAACCTAAAACAAAATCCATAGTGACAGCTTCCCACTTCCATACTGAGATTTCCATCTTCTACATAAGACCAGATGGTCGCTGCCGCTCGACTTTCACTTGCTGACATACTAGACACCTAGATACATAATCTGCTACATCTCTCTTCATGCCAGACCACCAAAAAGACCTCTTCAAATCCTAGTACATCTTGGTGTTACTCGGATGAATAGAGAATCTTGACCTATGAGCTTCTGCTAATACATGCTCACGGACATCTACAATATCAGGAACACATACTCGGTGATGGAATCTAATCACGCCATCCTCATCACGAGCAATGCCTAGCTTGCCCACTAACTCTTGGTGTCTAGGGTCAGCTTTCTGTTGCTCGATCACCTCATCCAACACCGAAGACCTATGGGACAAGTGAGCTACAAAAGCCCGACACAAGG
The DNA here is from genome assembly GCA_014218235.1 of Colocasia esculenta. Taxonomy (NCBI): domain Eukaryota; kingdom Viridiplantae; phylum Streptophyta; class Magnoliopsida; order Alismatales; family Araceae; genus Colocasia; species Colocasia esculenta. The sequence continues at coordinate 68,699,054 of CM024763.1, read as the reverse complement.
GCTGTAACTCAGTCATCGAACACGCCGCATCCTCCAACATCTTCCAATCCTGCTGGAGTGAAGACCTCCTCCTACTAAGAGCATCCATTACGACATTCGCCTTTCCTGGATGATATTGAAGATCGAAGTCGTAGTCCTTGAGGAACTCAATCCATCTCCTCTGTCGTAGGTTTAGTTCCTTCTGGGAGATGAGATACTTCAAGCTCTTATGTCAGTGAACACCTCAAATCTGACACCATAAAGATAGTGCCTCCAGATCTTTAGTGTATGAACCACTGCCGCAAGCTCCAAATCATGAGTCGGATAGTTACGCTCATACTCCTTCAATGGCGAGAAGCTAAGCCACTACCCTTCCTTGCTGCATTAGCACACAGCCTAAGCCAATCCGAGATGCATCCGTATAAATGGCAAAACCTTCAGCACCACTAGGTAATACCAATACCGGAGCGGAAGTAAGTTTAGCTTTAATAATTGAAAGCTACTCTCACATGTCGCCTCGGACACAAACTTCACCCCCTTTCTGGTAAGCTGAGTCAATGGGGCGGCGATGGATGAAAATCCCTCAATAAAATCGCCGATAGTAACAAGCCAAACCAAGAAAACTATGAATCTCCGAAGGGGTCTTGGGGGTCTCCCAATCCATAACTGCCTGGACCTTTGCTGGATCAACTGCTACACCAGCACCGGAGATAACATGCCCAAGAAAATGAACCCGCGTAACCAAAAATCGCACTTGCTGAATTTTGCATACACTTGTGCTCACGGAGAACCTCTAACACTACCCTCAAATGCTGACGGTGTGTGCCTCATCCGGAGAGTAGACCAACACATCATCGATAAATACCACAACAAAGCTATCTAAGTACGGCCTAAATACCTGTTCATGAGATCCATGAACATGCAGGGGCGTTGGTCAATCCAAAAGGAAGGACCAAAAACTCATAATGTCCATAACGGGTTCTAAACACCGTCTTGGACAATTCTCACTCCTCCAATCCTCAACTGATGAAACCAAATCGCAAATCGATCTTAGAAAATACTGATGCATTTTGCATCTGGTCAAACAAATCATCAATACAAGGTAAGGGATACCTGTTCTTCACTGTCCTTGGTTTAGCTTCCTATAATCGATGCATAACCTAAGTGATCCATCCTTCTTCTTTACGAATAAGACAGGTGCGCCCCAAGGGGAAACACTAGGGCGAATAAATCCCTTAACTAGCAATTCTTGCAACTGCCTCCTTAACTCGGCTAACTCCGCAGGTGCCATCCGATATGGAGCCTTCGAGATAGGAGAGATGCCGGAAGCAACTCTATGGTGAACTCTATCTCTCTATCCGGTGGCAATCCAGACAAATCATCGAGAAAGACGTCTGGAAAATCCAGCACTACCTCGATCTCTGCAAAGTAGGTGACTCACCAGCTCGGGTACTAACACTACGCTGGCAAGAAAAGCGTCACAACCCTGTTTACCATGCGCATCGCCTTCATGGCAGAGATGACCAACTTTCCCGCCAAGTTTTGGTAAGGGATGAGAGAACTCGTCCTCCCCAGGAATGTGGAAAACAATCCTCTTCCGACGATAATCTACTAACGCATAGTGCTCCTCTAGCCAATCTAGACCAAGAATAGCATCAAAGTCCTTCATCTTTAGCAAGAAGAAACACCCTTCTAGGACTCTATCCTCAATACACACAGGTAACGATGGAATACACTTCCCAGTCGATACCGTACCCACGGGTGTGTGTACAGACAACGAGACTTCTAAATCCTAAGACTCTATGCCTGACTCTATAGCTAACTGTCTAGAAAACCGCTCGGAAATGAACGAGTGAGTGGCACCCTTATCAAACAAAACCCGAGCGTGCACACCTAGAAGTAAAACCGTACCTTCGGTGACATGCTTCGCCTGCTCGGCATCCTCTCGTGCTAGGGCAAACACTCGAGCTTGGGCTCGAGGCCTTCCTGGTCTTCATGTAGCTGGCGCTGCTGCTGCTACCACGCTGGGGTTGGCACTCCGCGCTGGACTCCTGCTGAAGTCTCGGATAATTCTTGATCTTGTGGTCACTGCTCCCGCACTTCAAGCATTTTCCCACTACCATCCAAACACTCGTACCCCATGTGTCTTCCGCAATGGGGACACTCCTTCTTCACACCAGGGGAACATTGAGAAGGTACCTGAGTACTGCTAGTTGCCACTGGATGCTGCGGTGTCTGGTACGCTGCCTTCTTCTATTCCTAATGCTGGAAAGGGGCCGCAGGTCTCTTTTGCAAAGCTTTCTTCTCCTCGAGGTACTGCTCCATTTCACCCTCCCGCCTATAAGCAGCTCTAAGGGCCTCGTCCAAGGTACGATGATCAAACGCTACTAGCCTCGTCCTCAGTGATGGCTTAAGGGCCATCACAAACTTCTTTGCCTTCCTGCGCTCATCAGTTACTATGTGAGGTGCATACTTAGATAAGTCAGCAAACCTGGCCTTATACTCGAGTACCATCATGGAGCCCTGAGTCAAGGAAAGGAACTCCTGCTCCACCCTGTCCTGGATATGCTCGGGGATGAACTTGGCCTGAAAGAGCCTCATGAACCGTCCCAAGCAACGTCAATAGCACCATCCTCGAATCGGGTACGTAGTAAGGAAGCCCCACCACACATCAGCCTCTCCTGTAGCATATAGGTGGCTAAAGTAACCTTGTCCTCGTCCGCACCCTAACAGCCCGGAAGATCTTCTTGATCTCCCTCATCCAGGTCACAGCTAGTAATAGGTCGGTCTCCCCCTTAAAAGAGGGTGGCAACATCCTCTTGAATCTTTCCATGATGGAGGGTCCCCCATGGTCCTGAGCCTGGGGAACTGGAACCTGGGCTGCTACAACAAACAACAAGCAATGCATAACACAACATCATGCAATTAAATAAAACAAACTACTCTTTATTTTATTATTCCAACCTGAGCCTCCATCTGAGCCTGGAGTGCAGCTGGGTGGGCCTGCATCTGCATGGCCTGCACTAGACCCTGCATGAACACTCCATAATCCACAGGTGGCGGTGGGGGAAGTACAGGACCCTGAGGTGCCGGGGCTGTTGCTCAGTCTGCTCCTCACGCCTAGGATCATCTCTCATCTGCTCACTTCACGAGTAGGTACACCACCACGTCTACCGCATGAAGCCATAAGCTGCAATAATTTAATCACTATTAGAAACTACGTTATTTAGTCCCTAACCACTTTCTATCTATCTTTCATCATTATTAATCAATTCTACACATGTAGACAACTCTATAAAGACTTAGCATGTAAGGAGATGATGACTATGTATATTTATGTACAATCTCAACCAGCCGTCGGTCTCTGATACCAATCTCTGCGACGACCCTCCTTATACCGGTACGATTATACCAATCCACGTCGGTATAGTGAGTCTCGTCACAATGG